>PVKS010002146.1:0-123668 GCA_004027875.1 Aplodontia rufa
GTAGTGCTTTGGCAATTCTTGGTTTTTTGTTGTTCCAAATGAATTTGAGAATTGCTTTTTCTATGTCTTTAAAGAACGACATAGGTATCTTTATAGGGATAGCATTAAATCTATATAAAGCTTTTGGTAGAATGGCCATTTTTATTATATTAATTCTGCCTATCCAAGAGCAAGGGATATCTTTCCATCTTCTTAGATCCAAAAAACTCCATCAATACACTGCTCGAACTCATAAGTAGATTTAGCAAAGTAGCAGGATACAAGATAAACATGCATAAATCAATAGCTTTCCTATATACCAATAATAACAGGACTGAAGAAGAACTCAGGAATACAGTCCCTTTCAAAATAGCTTCGAAAAAAATAAAATACTTGGGAATTAATCTAACAAGGGAAACCAAAAATCTCTTCAATGAGAATTACCGAACATTGAAGAACGAAATCCAAGATGACCTAAGAAGATGGACAGTACATTTTAAAGGTGTTAAAAACCCTAAGCTGTATGAAATAAGTCATTTATAGTAATACCTAATGACCATTGCCGTATAAGACTAACTCTTATTGTCTGTAAAAGCTTCAGTGGTTACCCATTGGGATGCCCTTCATAGGTCTAAACGGCGTATAACTTTTTACAATTTTTCCCCGACTCATAAAATTTCCCAAGCTTAAGATGTTTGTATATTCCAGTAAAAGATAAATGTATTATCTTTTCTTTCTTTAATTCCTTTTTACTTTTTTTTTAGGATCTTAGATGAACAGGATGAATTTATTACCATGCTTTGGCATTCTTATTCTACAGGACTCACTTCCACTTTTGTTGTGTTTGTTTACTTTATAATATGGTGAATGCCCTTAAAGCCACAGCCGATCCTAAAACATTATTGTAACTAATATAAAACTATTTATTTCTCCTGATCATTTTCCCTGCCTTTATCTCTTATCCTCTATGAAAGGTGACCACCATTTTGAAGAATTATTCAAAATCTGTGATAAAAATATTAAAGCAATGTGAAAAATCTGTCTTGACCTTGTAGTAGATAACATATCAATTAGTGTGATATACTGCATTAGATATTAAAAAAATGTTACACTGTAAGAGGCATTGTCATTTCAGCATATATACTCAGTTACCACAAGAGTAACTTTCACACACTCTTAAAATGTGGCAGAACAACTGTTTTAGTCAGCTTTTTCATTGCTGGGATCCAAGGACCTGACAAGAGCAATTTTAGAAGGAGAAGTTTATTTAAAGGCTTATAGTTTTGGAAGTCTTAATCCATAGAAGGCCAGCTCCATTCCTTGGGGCTCGAGATGAGGCCGAACATCATAGTGGAAAAGTGGTAGAGGGAAGTGGGTCAAGACATGGCTCCAGAAAACACAGAGAGGCTCCATGCCAGATACAAATATATATACCCCAAAGCCATGCCCCATAGACCCACCTTCTCCAGCCACACCCTATCAGCCCACAGTTGCAGTGATTAACTCACTGATTAGGTTAAGGCTCTTATAGCCCAATCATTTCACTTTATCCTTCCTGAGTTGTCACACATGAGCTTTTAGGCAATGCATGACGTTCATACCATCTTCAAAAGGTTGTGGTCTGTTGATGTGTCCATATTACACTCATTGATATCACTGCTTCAGTCTGGTTATATAAGACGACCTGATGTGACCAGATTTGTTATGTAAGACCTCCTACAAGTCTATGTACCCGAATGCCAAAATAAGACCATGGAGACAATGATAATTCTGTCACTGTATTTTCAAATGCAGTGTAATTTCATAAGGCTATTTTGCGTATTTTTAAATTGAATTTTCTATGTGTTCATTCACAATACAGAGTTTATTCAAATAAAATGATTATTTTGTTAATTTTCTAAATTTTCTAAGGTTTCAGTGAAACAATAAACAGGATAAACAGAAAATTATGTAAGCATGAAAAAAACAGAAGCACAATGAGAGATTATTTAATATAAATTACAGTTATAGTAGATGTTTTCTTTGAATTCTGTTTTGAAATGAGCATTAATATTCATTAAAACTGAATTTCTGAGATTTACATTTAAAAAACTTGATATAAGATTAATTAACAGATAAATGATCAAGACAGTGGTTCAGTTTACTACTACAACTGAGGCTTTAGGATCTTCAATTTTCACTTTGAAAAAATGATTAATAATACTCCTAGGAAAAAAACAGTATATGAATGAGGATATAATTAAAACATTAATCCAAAATAATGAATTACCTTTTGTAAAGTTAATATTTTACATGTCATATTTAAAATATACAATGGATTTCTTTCATTTTTTGAATTATCAAAAATTGATAAAATATAGTTATCAATATAATTTATTGTAGAATTTATTTCCTCGGGAAAGACTTGAAATACATTTGTAAATGGGATTGTTATGGTGGGCTAACTGCTGTAACAAATAGACATTAAAATTTATGTAAGTTCTCAAGCACAGTAGAAAATAATATTTTAATCATTCACCAGTTTGAGGCAGTTCCAGGTAATTGGGTTAGAGGCAAGAGGTACGTAGGTGGATTGCATACTTACAGTCATTCAGCTACTCAGGCCAAAGTTCTTCCATATTTAACATTTGACTTCTAAGGTTGCTTAACTTAACATCCTGCTGGCAAATGGGAAAACAGCAGAGTGGATCATGCTTGGGAGACATATTTGCATCAGGCTTACAATCAGAATGTATAACTTTCACTATTTTTGTATTGGCTAATATTTAGTCACATATCCACTGCTGACTGCAAAAGAGGCTGGGAAATATAGTCTGTCTGCATGGACAAGAACTCCTTTTGACAAATAGTCAACATTATCTGCACACGGTCACATTTTTAGGGAGACTAAACCAGAGAGTGCTTTGGAACGGGCAGATCTAAGGTCAAATCTTACTCTTCCTCCTACCAGCTGAATAACAGTGGAAAAAGTATTTACCTTATCTTTTCTGTACTGCATACATCTATAACACGGAGATAAAAACATCCGTGTACCTTCATGAAGATAATTATGTGAAATGAATAAAATCATGCATAAAACTTGCCAAACAGTGTCTGGCTGTATAGTAAAAGCTGTTTTATTTTGTTAATAATGATACATTAGTATAAATATCATAGTAAGTACTCATTAAGTCCCAAGTTTTCAGTTCTCTGAGAATTTCAATGAAATTAACACAGGTAAATTAAAATAGGTTGAAAATCATAATCTAGAATTTAGTCTTTTATATATATTTTCATATATACACATGAGTATGCACACATGTTTCATACATACACACGAACACACACATATATATATGCAAGTGCTCTAACATTCACCTATTACTTTTCTCAGGAGAAGCAAATTCTAAAATCATATTTATTTCAAAGTGACCATAAACAGTATATCTGCTGTTCAATTTAAGTTTTATATAGGTGTCCTGTATGAGGGACAATGGGACAAAATGGGTTAACCTTTTTACTCCCTCTCAGCTTCATAGAAAATGAAACTACTTAAGTTAGAGGTGGCTGAAAATATCTGTAAACATTAATAAGATTTACTAACATTCTGTTAAGGTATTTCTCAAGGATTGTAGGAAAATCACTTACCTTTAGGTTTCATGAGAACCAGCATTTCGGGGGAGTATGTTAGTGGTTTCAATTCATCATAGTGGAGTTTATTTTGTGGATTATATCATTATCTTTCAAAAGTTCCCTTAAGAAATGAACGTGGGATAGCAGATAAGGAATATTTCTTCCTCCTTATTGAAAAAAAAAGCAAAATATTTGATTTTGAGAAAATGGGATCCAAAGGCATTTTTGTTTGTATGTGAGCAAAGTTTGCCACATGAATTGCAAAATAATTTGAATAGATCCAAGAAAGTACTGGTTTAGGGAAAGTAGAGAGGCATGTTTAACATAGGAGAGGATAATCTAAAGATTTTAGCTGAGTGAGTTTCACTCAGATCCTGGCATGGTGGCTCTTAGACCCCTGGATCTCTGATTTTTTTTTTCCAACTCTGGCAAAACTTAAAACCTAGAAATGCGTGGTGGGGATGATTGTTGGGGAGCAAGAGTTCTACAGTTGAAGAAGGTAGAACAACGGTTGCCAAAGACAATATCCAGGTCATCCTAAATCACTTGGCTTAAGTCTGTATGGGCAGAAAAACTGGATAATAGGTATGTGTCTAAAAACTGGCCAGATCAATATATTTTTCCAGTTCATTATAATCATACTGAAATGGAAAATGAATCTACTTAATTTGAAGGTAACTGAAAATATCTTTAAACGTTAATAAGATTTACTAAAATTCTGCTGGTATATTGCTCAAGGACTGTAGAAAAATCGCTTACCTTTAGGTTTCATGGGAACCAACATTTTGGGGAGTATGCCAGTCATTTGTGCAAGGTGAAGTGTGCAATGCCACCAGGGATTATTTCCTGCAGCTACCTGCCAAGAGAGCAGGCTCTGCTGGCTGCGTACCACTGCTGTCTTTAGTCTGGTGCAATGAGTGAAAGAGCTAGTCCATGTGGTCTGAGACTCTCCCTGCATAGGCAGCTACACATCCTGACGTACAACAGATGACTGGTGATCGTACAGGCTTCTCAATGAAACTTAATAAATAGCAAGTTGTACAAAAATCAAGGGTCCAGTGGAAAACCCAGACAGAAAAGACCTGGCCATAAATTTTAAAAAAATTCCTTCTGTTGCGGTTAACATTTAAACCAACAAATGGCAAAATCATCCAAGAGTGTGCAGTGCTATTGAGAAATTAAATTTTCTTTTTAAATTTGGGGCTTTTTTGGTTTGTCTTTTGGGTAAAACATGAATAATTCATGAATTAGGCAAATTTCTAATGTATTTTAATTGGCAGTTTGCAACTTTATTTGAGAAAAAAAATAGGTGGATTCTTGACTAAAGGCAGCTTTAACATGAATATGAGTGAATGATGCGAGATCTTCCAGGGAATTTAGGAACTTTATAGTTAAGTGAAGAAAAGCAATTAATAAAAGTCACTAGATTGTATGGTTACAATGTTAAAAATTAAACATTCCAGTAAGGAAAGGAAGGAAAAATCATGTTCAATGTACTTTCAAATGGAAAAAAAATTCCTATAAACTGAAGATTTCAGTAAAATGAAAAAAAATTTCTTTCGATGAATTGTTTTATGATGATCTAGTACTTAAATCTCACATTCAAAAATAAGAAAAGTCTGTTGTCAAGACATAATCCCTCTTGGAAACATGACTGGATAATCCTTTTATATTCTTGGTACAAGCATTAATTTCCAAACCTATCTCATATTTCATGTAATAAATACTACTTATTTTGCATATAGGAATATCAGTATTGCTGAAGTAAATGGTAGATTTCCAAAGACTCAGAAATAATTATTGTAGTCATCAGTCATTATTCCTTTTAGTTCCAAATCTGTACATTTTTGCCCTGTGTTTACTAGGAGGAATTTAATACTGCAGTAATGAAATATTTCCCATTATGGAGTTTTATGCAGATAACATTCTGTTATTTTGACTTTTAGAAATTAAAAAAGTAAGCTTTGATAAAAGTTAAATGCCTGATTTTGTGATAATTGAGTGCAGAAATCCCTTCAATATGGACACCCAAATCTGTATGAACAACTTTAGTAACTAATAGTATTTTTCAGTTATTGTAGCTCTTAGAAATTGCTAATTGTGAGAAAACTCATACCTAATTTTAGCTGAAAGCAAATATACAAGTTTCATTAACTGGTTTCAGTACATTCTTAAGATGTAATTTTCTTTCCATTTGTAAGCCTTCATAAATATGTAAACGTTGACCAACAGGTTCTCTTCAAGTATTTTTTCTGAATTAACTGCTCATAGTATCTTTTTCTAAAAAAGAAAAAAAAATTCCATTTCTTTTCCCAAATCACAGTTTAGTATCGTGACTAATGTCCTTCTAAAAATGTGTTTATAATTTAATTTATCATCCTTTAATTGAGGGTTGTGTTAGAAATTATTTCAACAAATATTCTGTAATAACCTTTTAACTGATTCAGCTTAATAATATACTTTTTAAATAAAATAGGATTGTTGTTAGCATTCTATGAATCGGTGCAGCAATTCCTGTTAATAGTACATAAAGTTAGAAATCTCTGCATGTTGAATGGGGAAAGTGGAGAAGTCAAGTGAATGAACCTAAGATTTTGCTTTACTTGAGAACTCCTTGGATCTTTCCACGTTGGTCTGTATTTATTCTCCTTTTATTTTCCTTGCTGAAGCAAACCTGAATGGGGTTGCTATTCTCTGCCTGTGTCTAAATAGCTTCTATTGGAGCCTTTAAAACATAGTATCCATTTACTCCTCAGAGTTTCTTTTTTCACTTTCTGACCTTTATTAATTTAATTAGTGGTTTCAGTTGGCATCCACAGAGAGAGTGTTTGCAGGTCCTACCAGACAAAACACACATCTTCCCTACTTTAGGATCTTGACTGTCAGATTTTTCACTAACCCTTGTGTTATTTGTACTTCTTACCCTTTTCATCTTCCATAGTGGACTCAAATTATCCTTCAAGTCTCATCCAGGTTAAAGCATGCCTCTTTTTTTAAGGTCTTTCCATATAGAGAGAAATGGTAAATTCTCTCTTATTAAGACTTTTTAGAATAAATAATAGTTGATTGTGTGGCTGATATTTTTAGAATCTAGGGAGATAAACAGAGTATAATCTCTGTCCTCAAGGTGCCAGAAGGTAATTGACTTAGGTATGTTGATCAATAATGTAATATGAATGAAAAAATGTATATATATATAGCAGTGATATATGATTATTGCATAAAAGGTTGCACAGGAGTGTTCTGAGAAAAAGCTTTGGATCTGGGTCTAGAGGGGTGATCAGGATCTCATTCTGTACAACTTCACAATAAGTTCACATTAGACATCTCTGCTCAAATAATGCACATCTTCGCTGTGCTGTGAGTTCTCTGTTACCTGAGTTTCTGACTCAGGTAACATTTGATAATATTTATTGAATGAAATAAGACAAATTGTCTAATTCCAGAAATTTCTTTCATTCATTCTGCTAGGCCTTTTTTATTTCTTATATTTTAAGTTCAGGAGTCTTGGCTGCATTCTTTTCTGTTCCATTCTCTTGCCATTTTCATGAGTTATTTTCCCACAGATTCATTTATTTTATGAAATAGGAAGCATTATTTTTAAGTTGCGAGTCATATCATGGAGGTATGACCTAGCAATTCAAATGGCTGAGATTTCTGTTAAGGAACTTTTACAGTGGTCTGAGAGATTCAACAACAACCCTGAGTAGTCCAAGGGATTAGCAGAAACAGAGTTGCTTTTCCTATTTCATTACTGTACATCTTTTACAGACACTTTTAAAAGCTGCCTTTTTACACTCCTTATGTTTATGGGTCTGTGTAATCAGTAAAATATTCCAGTACAAAACTGTAAAGATGGTATTTCAAGTTCCGTTCAATCACTATAATAGCTAAAATCTGTCTCATTAACCTATAGGTATTTGAATTTTAAAAACTCATGTTGCTTATTATATTTTGTCAATTCTGTGGTGACCATTTCTATGAAGTAGAATAAAGACAATCACATGTATTACATTAACATATACCATCTTTAAATTTTATAGTTGATGTGCTTAATAATGTTATATATTAGAATCCTATGTTGAACAGCACTGATGTAAAGTGAAGTTTGACAAATTCATAATTTTACAGATAAGTCCATTGGGTGACAGCTATAAAGGCATATATATGGAAGGTCTTTTTTAGTTTTGGGTTACAATTCAGATCTAGGACTGGGGAACTTTTGTTTCAATGACAAAACGTAAGTTTTAATCATTTTAATTCACATTTTCTTATACAACAGACTCATCAAACATCAACTATGAATCAAGTCTTGTACTAGGCATTGCTGGAACAAAGGTGACCAAAATAAACTTTACCCATGCAGACACAGTATACTACTGATGTAGGCTTGTGCTGCTGTTAACCATATATATATAATCAATAAAAACTGATTCAACTGTTGCACTTTACATTTTGCTGGAGTTCTAAGAAGATAGCCTATGTAAAAGAATTTTATTGGGGCTGGAGTTGTGGCTCAGCAGTTATGGTGCTTGCCTGGCATGCACAAGTATGCAAGTTCAAACCCCAGCACCCATATACACAACACAGTGTTGGAGCAACAAAGGCCACATAAAAAAAACTAAATAAAACTGATTGTCTCTTTCTCTCTCTCTCACTGTCCCTCTCTCTAAGACATACATCTTAAAAAAAAAAGAATTTTATTGGTACAGTTTAGGATATCAGTCATCTGTTAAAGCACAAGATCTTGATGAATTTGAAGTTGTTTGTAGTTAAGTAGTGGGAATATTAGCTCCTTTGTGGATGACGGGTCATCCATTGAGGTGTTAACATACCAGAGCTCGGGAACTGTTATGTTATCTTAGTTACACATATTTTTAAAAATCTCAGCTGAGAATCAAATCCATACTTGAACTGAGTATTTAAAATCTTACTGCAAAACTTTGAAAGCAACTATTTTGATTTCACCAATTCTGCATGGACTATATACATATCACATCTATTTTATGTATAGATTAAGAATTTTGGATCAAAAAGCCATTAATATTGCCTCTTTTTTGAGCTTGAGTTTTTCCTTATATCTGAAAATATTTTTAAGTTAAAAATAAGCTTGTTTAAAATGTCCAGCACCAGTAAAGAAATTGATAAAATACAATGTCTTTTGAGCAGTGTCCCAGAGAAAGTGTTCATAAATTCCATTTGAAGAAAAATGCATATTTATTAGGTATTATAATCTTCCATTTCAGTGAATTACATTCTATAATCCTTCATTATATATTGAAGGACATAGTATAACTTTCCTTTTTAGCTTTAAGGTCATCAGTAGTATTTGAGCAATATAAGTGAATAAAAAAAAGAATAGATACTCAATATATTGTTTTAGCAGAGATGTTGATTTAGAAATACTTTGTACATAGATTCTTTTTTCTTTATATATCCAAATTCTCCTAGAGACAATTGGGGAATTATTTTTAAAAACAATAATAAAAAAGTTAAATAAAATTTGGCATTTAGAACATTTCTCAACCTAGTTAAATAGATTTATACAGTCTTGCATAATACTTAAATATTAATAAATGAGGTCCCTGCACCAAAGAACTACAATGTCCAAATTCTTAATAAACTCAGTTACAGTGAAAATTCCTTTTGCAGTATGACAACATGTGAAATATGTTTTAAATGAAAATTCCCAAGATGTTACACTATAACTTACAGATGAATTAGTAATTGAAGATTCTACATTAGCAGCTTTTCCTCATTTCAAGTAACAAATTTCTCTTTCCAGCTTCTTCTCAACTTGGTCATTTCATTACTAAGGAGTAAAATCACTTAATGTCTCTGGATCTCTGTTTTATCATTAGTAATTGGTACTATTTTTTTTTATTCTAGAGATAGGTAACATAGGAGAGTCAGAGCATAATTTTAGGGCTAGAGTGGTGGCTCAGGAGTTTCAGCGCTTGCCTGGCAAGCACGAGGACCCGGGTTCAAATCCCAGCACCGCGTACACCACTGAGTGTTGGAGCAACTAAGGCCATGTGAAAAACTAAATAAAGTTGTTTCTCTCTTTCTCTGTCTCTCTCACTGTCCCTCTCTCTTTAAAAAAAAAAAGCATAATTTTAATATAATACAGACCTGAATTTGACTCACAGTTTTGCATGTAAGTCATTGGATCATTTAAATTACATTAGCCAAATTTCTGTTTTCTATAAAATTGGTTGTGTGTTTTTGAAGTTTAGCAATCACATGTATCACTGAATGTGATTAAGAATTATACACACACACAAATCAAACTAAATTTTAGTACAATGCCAATAACACAATATATGTCCAGTAAATGGTTACCAAAATAATGTTTAATATTATTATTATTGTTCTCTATACTAGGACATAAAATTCCTGGAGATTTGTCTTTTTCATTCACTGCTCTATTCCCAGTGCCCAGGAGAGTGCTTAACAAATACAGAGCATTCTATATGTATGTGTTAAAAAAGAGTGGGTGGGTGAGTGAATTATTTTATCCCTAGGGTAACTACTGACCTGAGAATTGAATATTTGAGAATTGCTATGGTTACTTGTAGAACAACAAGGAAGTAGTACGTGTAGTTTTGCTTTTGAAATGGCACTTTTAGGCCTTAGTAGTGTATAGTCTGAATGCAAAGGAAAATCGACTTTTGTATACTGATCCCCATATTGGACACACAACATGCTTTGTGTGTATGTGTGTGTGTGGTTGCTTTATAAGGTAGCACATTTGAGTGCTACCTTTGAGTTACTATCTCTTTTAAATATTTTTTCTTAATCATTATACTCTGCATTATATTTTAGCTTTTTGAATAAAACTGTAACTGCATCACATTTATCAAAATGTAAGAGGGTTTTTTTTTTTAAATAATGCTGATGTATCAGTCGCTTCCTCCTCAATCACTGAGACCTTGCCAGAGCTGAGTTCTGACCAATACTTCATATTCTCTGTTGGTATCAGGGAAACCTAATAGCTATCTCACTTTTTAAATTCAGAAAAGAAAAAACTCTTCTCATCAACAAATTTTGTCTAAAAAAATACCTTGAGACCCACAGGACTGGTTCCAGTACAGAAAATTTCTCAAGTTAGAAAGTGAGAAAAATATCTCACTACACATGACATTTCTTATAGTTTGATGGCCAAATAATTTTTATTTTGTTAGACTTTGTCCATTTCTGTCTCTCCATGACTATCTCCTGGATACAAATGGTCATGAGATCTTCCACTATTTCCCATCCCCTGGGTTCTGGTGGCTCAAAAGTCCTCTCTCCTCCATTCTGGGTACATCTCAGGGAGAGCTTGGACATGAATAGAACCATTTTTGAGGATGGTTCATGAAACTTGTATTTGATGTTGATTTCAAGATCCTGCAAATACTTTTACCTTTTAAATCTAATAATTTGAAAGCACCTGTTTTGACTTAATCTGACCATTTCAAATAAAATGCTTGAGAAAGGAATGCATTTCTGACTTCCTTTTTCTCTTCTTCAAATAGTGAAATAACCAATTAGTAGTTCTGAGTTGTAACTAGTTTCAATTGAATTAGAGAATCATTCAATTTCTTCCTTATTTTAGTAAATTTTCTGCATCTTTTTATAAAACTCTAGTTATTGCAATCAGATTAGTCATGTGCTTACAAATTACCCCTCAACTAAGTATGTAATAGCCATTTGTTATATTGAGACATCTGGATAGCAGCATTATTTTCTCTCTAAAGGCATATCCAAGAAGGTATTTGCTTACAATGTATTGTAATGGCTGAATATATTCTAGTATTGATAAAGCTTCTAGTTCGTGAGCCTCACGAGATCAGAAAAGCATGTCAAGCTTAGTTTCTATATATGCTTAGTTAATTACACAGTGCTTTGCATATAGTATATATGCAACCTGTGTTTGCTGGTAATCATCCTTGTTGCTGAGTTGTTCACATTAACCAAAACAAGTGTTCCCCTGAGAAATCAAAGCATATGCAAAGGAACATTACACTTAATTCTCTTACAGAAATTTCAGAATAAAGTGCATTCAACATGTTAAAGATTCTAATGTTTTCCAATAGTGAGAGGCAGATTTATTAAATTAAAACTTCAGTTGAGCCCTAGTTAATATAGTTACATCTTTTAAGCCAAAGTGAAGTTCTGTTTGGTTTTATTTGCTTTTTTATTTAGTTTTATAATTTTTGTGGATTTTGGAGGGTCAATTGGTAGCATTGAAAGTCAATATGGGGCTGGAGCGGTGGCTCAGCGATTATGGCGCTTGCCTGGCATGCGCTAGTACACGGGTTCAAACCTCAGCACTCATGTACACAACTAAGTGTTGGAGCAACGAAAGCCATGTGACAAACTCAATAAAAATTGATTCTCTCTCTCTCTCACTGTCCTCCTCTCTTAAAAAAAAAGCCAACTCACTAGAAATATTATAAATCAATCATGCATATAAAGCTTACACTGATTTATCATAAAGATTTTGGACATACAGGAAATTCTGAAATACTCAGAACTTATCCCATGCAGGAAAAATAACCATATAAAGGTATGGAAAACTGTATAGTTTCATCAGTATTTTGAATTCTAGATATGAGGTCAAAATTCTACTAAACCTTATTTTCAGCTTCTTGTGACTTCTAAACAGCACTTTAGAACTGTGCTTCATGCTAGTTAAAATTCAGCAAAAGACTAAAGGTCTATTCATAATTAGTTTTTTTGCCCAAAAGGGCAAATATTACTTTTTTTCATGCACCAACTAATATCCAATTGTACATAGATGACACATAGTATATGCACTGTGAGGTATTTCTAAACTACATAAATTCAAGGTTACAATTTTGTTTCTTTTGATACTAGAAGGGATAAAACATGATGAATGTTTATTAGAACTCATTTTCTTCCAAAATGATTGTTCAACTTCAATCATTACTTAAGGATTCACTCAAAATGTATGGAAAACCTACAACAGCCCTGAACTATGCAAGATATAAGGGATAAAATAGGTGCATAAGACAAAATTGTTGCTCTAAAGAAGCAGTATGAAGATACTCAGGGACATTTACAATTTCAAGACAGTTCAATAACCCCTGGTATCCAAGTGTGTTATTAATATAATGGAAACAAAGTAAGGATAAACATTTGAACAAGGGGTGAGAGGGTAGTGACTTAGTCCTGTTGGTGAAAGTGGTGTTGTGTGTAATGACAAGGCAAGTCAGAGTGGTAGAATATGAAGGATGTTAGGCACACAGATGTGTTCATGTCATGCTAAGGAATTTGTCCTCTAGGAGGAAGGTAATGAAATTATTTGTGGATTTTAAAGTCAGAAAGTAATATATTTGGTTTTATGTAATAGAACTCCAATGGTAGCATGGAGAACAAACAGATGCCTTTCTAATTTTCCATATAGAGAAAGGGGCATGAGTCCAAGATTTATTGGTCAGTTTTAATTGACATCCTGACTTCTGGTGTCTGTCTTAAGGACATGAGCAGATTGTATAATTCCTCACTCTCAGCTGGAGGAAGAAAGATTGTAGTATATATGTGATCAGTTAGTGCTTGTTGTACTTGTGAGATGTGTAATGTTACCTGAATTTTAAGAGTCTTGGAACAAACATAGAAGTTTGGGGATGAGTGCTTACTTTACCCAGGAGGTGAATCCGTGGCTGTTGATGAAAATAATCAAGTAGAAGATATCAAATGAGAAGGGTCAAGAGACACAGAAAAGAACCTAACGATAAGGATGGGGCGGCTTAGATTAAAAAGAGGAAGATACGTAGAGAAGGTGACCAAGTACCTCTCTTAAATTAAGGCAAATAAAGAAAATAAGAATATTTGGAAAATGCCTTGTTTTTTTTTTTAAAAGAAATATAAGTAACCAAGGCTTTTAAAAAATTTGCATAAAGTAATTTGTATACAGGCCTATCAGATTTTTGGGTGTGAGCTATTTTAAATACAAAAATTACAACATATAGATTCTATTTAGAAATTTTACCTATTATTAATTGCTTTCTTTGCAAATGTGGAATGCCTACATTTCACTTCATTTTTTTCACTTGAAATTTAAACTAATCTTATGAACTATTGGGGAAAATCAATATAAAACAAAAAACCCACATAATTACTATTTCTCTCATGATTGACAAATTCACAGCTTTACTATTAATAGCAACCAGAAAGATGAAAGAAAGAATAATCAGAATCCAGTCTTCAAAATTCTTTCATGACTGTCACAGAAACTGGAAATTTTCATTTTGATATGTATCAAGAAGAGAACTGGCTAATTTATACAGATAATGGTGATCTTGTTTGGGCTTGTTTTGATGTTTCAGTTGGATGCTGACTTGCACAGGTAGACAAATAGCATTTTCATAGTTTATTAGATAGGAAAGTGTGGTTTATAAATGAGTGAGGAACACATTCAACATCCTTGTCTGTCTATTTCTTCCCATGCAACTCTTGGTAAAATCACTCTTTTTTATATATTTGGATACCTTTGCCAAACTCCCTACCCATCCAGGAAATTTTAGCTATAGAATTAAGCCTAACAGGCATACTATATTTATTCAATATGTTGAAGTAAATCTTGCAAAAAAAGCGTTTTTATTGCCAGTGCCTGCAGTTTTTTGAAGTTCATTTGTCAGCACCTAGATCCATCACAGCTGAATTAGGTTACTTAAATTGTTTATTTGCATTAAAATGTAATCTTCCAGTTAATTTGCAGACATTGTTGAATTTTTTTCTGTCATAAACATGAAGATAACAGCTAGACAAACAATTCTTTTATTTCTCTCTCTTTGAAAAAGAATATATTATGGAACATCTTGTAGTGTATCAGTTTATAATATATGCATATGTATATATATTTGTAGACATGCTCTACAAACATGGAATTGGAGAACAGTAATTCTATTATTCCTTTTCGTCTTCGACATTATCTCATACTGAAATTCACTCCTGAAATTTCACTGCCAGGTGTGTTATTAGGAAAATTCATATTGGTTTCCATTACCACTAGAAAACTGATTTTAGGTGGCAATGAATGGGGAAAATGAATGCTGTAATTATGTCATTAAGCCAGCATAAATTATTGCCATTTTGTACTCAAATATGGTTAATTTTTTTCTTGCATATATATGACTATATTGAAGTGGTTATAAAGTTAAAATATAGCTATGAAATGGCTTCAAACTGATATAAGAAAATCAAATGAAGTCTTTGGACATGACCTTTTCATAAGTTTTTCTGCTAATTCATTGTCATGGTCCTTACAGGTGCTTTGTCTCTGGAAGTAGAAAATAGTAGGGAAGATGTCACAACCCTTTGCTTCCCTGCCCTGAACCACCCGGACCCCCTCCTCTTATATACTCCCTGCCACAACAAGGAGAGAAAGATATAACTGGGGTTAACTGGAAAGGGTAATTTGGTGCTCTGGAGAAGTTGCTGGAAGTGATCCCAGCAGTTACAGACCAGGCTACTTGTCTTAAGTCATTGCTAAAACTCTGGACAAAAATTTTGATGAAGTGTTACAATAACATTCTAACTCATTCCTTCCTCAAATCGTCTCCTAAACTTCCACAGATAGGGTCACATTGCTGTCACTTCCTTTTTATGATGTTTCGCTTGGAGTAAGGAAAAGCAGCTCCTGTGTTCATTAAGAGTTCGTTGCCACTGGGACTGGAAAGCAGTGTGTCTCATAAATTTGAGGACACCTTTGTTCTAAAACACAAGTTAGGGAGACTTGTAAAATGAGTAGTAGTCTGTTGGAAATGAGTAATAGTTAAGAAAACATGCTTGTAAAATCAAAAGCTATTTAATTGAACAAATGTCCAATAATCAGTGACAGTAAGCAAAACTCTCTCCTCAAAGCTACGTAGGACACTGACAGTATGTAACTGTGGTTCTTAAAATTCACCTCCCAGCTGATCAAAAGGTGGTGACAGGTGCTTAAGTAATCACAGTAAATGTAGAAAGAGTTGTCTTAGATAACACAAACTATAGAGGTGTTTTGTACTAGCTGTAATTTTAACCTTTAACATGCTTCCAACTGCTTGAAAAACTCAGACCTTTTCACAAAACTTTAAGTTTTTCCTTACCATTATTCTGTTCCCTTTCCTTAAACACTTCAAAGCTGGCAGATTTAACACCTGTACACAGTATGCAGTGTTTTTGTCTCGAGTCGAATTTTAACTTGCTGAGGTTAAGCATTGCATTTTAAAATTACCTTTGTATCCACCAAAATCCTGCTCAAGTGTCAACCATGGATAATTGTTGAAAAGGTTGGATAGTCAGTAGACTGCACCAAAATACTGAGCTCACATTTTTTGTGCAACTTTGGGAAGAGTTCTATAAGTTTGTTTCTTTTGTCTTCCATAAACAGTTTTGGATCAGTAGGAACTTCTAAGAAATATGGAAGAAGAAAAAAGTGGTGCCCATGTTCTTAGAGTTAATCATTATGCTTTTAATCATTCTTAGAGTTAATCACCTAGAGTTAATCACTATGCATTTCATCATAAACTAGTTGGGGTAGGGAAACAGTCTAGTCAATGGTTAATTAGCAAGTAAGGAAGGAAAAAGAAATGTGTGAGGTCTTCATTATATTGTAGATAATAATATCAATTCTATGTAAATTTCTAGCTATTGAAATATTAAACTATAGAAAAACATCTTTTACTTATTATTTCTGAGTGTCTGGATGGGTAAAAATTTTCTAAGCCTGAAAACAAACAAACAAAAAGTTGTACACTTTTATTAACTATATAAAGTCAAAAGTACAATATCCCAATATAAAAAGCAACAAAAATGGGAAAATAAAAACACTTTTTTACAGTATGAAGAATAACCGTTACTAGGTAAAGGGTTCATATCATTCATAAGCAAAATACTAAGCCCCCAATGTATTGGAAAATAAAATGGACAGAAAGAAAGTTTAAAAATCCAAAAAATTAAAAATATAAAAATGTGAACTTCTCTATCAATAAAAATACAAATTAAACGTGAAAAACTATTTTTCTCACATTAAACACATATTTTAAAAATCTAATAGCCTGGGTGCGAGTACAGATAAAATGCTGTTATATTTCATGCATTAAAAAAAAGCAGTTTCGGGGCTGGAGTGGTGAAACAGTGGTTACAGCGCTTGCCTTGCATGCGTGAGTCCGCGTATTCAAACCCCAGCACCACGTACAAGAGATGTTGCAGCAAAGAAGGCCCATAAAAACTAAATTAAATTGATACTCTTTCTCTCTCACTGTCCCTCTCTCTCTTTAAAAATAAAAAATAACACTTTGAAAATGTGTTATCTCAAGTATTGCAGTGTCAACTTCTTTATTCCATCATTTTCTTTTTAAACAATCATTTCCATCATTCAGAAATGCAGGTAAACGGTGTTCATAAATTAATATATTCACTAAAGGATTACTTAAAATAGGAAATTTACAAATAACCTGAACTTGAGGGTTGGACAATGTGAACTATGCAATTACATGTATAGTTGTATCTTTCATGTTGTGTTATTGTAAAGTTGTTCTATTGCAAGAAAAAATCTATCCATCATTTTACATACAATTCACAGGAATATTTCTCAAACTTTATTGTGTATATTCTGCACATATGTGTATATGATATATATACATGTGAGTATGCAATATAAATATGTGTGAATATATAGTCAATATATACATATGAATATAAAATGGAAATGTATTTTATATACATGTCTATAGAAGTACGTGTAATATGATAAAATAATTTCACTGTATATTTATATTAAAATGCAGATTTTGAAGCTTAAACAGGGGTCTGCAATTTGTATTTATGAAAGACTTCAAAGTGATGGTTTTTCTTCTGGTCTGTGAGCTACATGTCAAGGAGTAAGGACCCATGCAATGTCACAAGGCACTATAGTCATGTGGAATCATAGCTTTAACTTTTGTGAGAAGAATTATACTGTGCAAACAGCACTTATTTGCTTTCAGTATTAGTATTTATTCTTGACTTTGTCAAGACTTGGTTATCCATGATGGTATACAATAGTACATTTATGGGTATATTTATTTATTTATTTATTTAGAAAGAGGGACAGCAAGAGAGAAGGAATCAATGTTATTTAGTTTTTCATGTGGCTTTTGTTGGTCCGACACCTCGTTGTGTACAGGGTGCTGGGGTTCATACCTGCATCATCGTGTGTGCCAGGCAAGCACTATAACCGCTGAGCTACCACTCCAGCCACTATGGATACATTTATTTTTAGTATATTAACTTTAGACTATTTCTGTACAGCATAACTGTATATCCTTGGGGGTCTGATTCTTTTCTTTTATTTCCTGGTCATAATGTGATTCCATCATCAATACGTCTAATGAGGAAATTGAGGAATGACTGATTATGTGGCAGAGAGCCCCATTTTAGCATAAGATGGTTGAATCGGTGTCATTTGAAGAAATGCTACAATTATTTGAAAAGTAAAGAAACCTTCTATCTTTTTAGGTGATGAGAGAATACAAAAATCAGTCTATCGTGCATCATACACACACGTAGATACATATCATAGTGCCACTTATTTTGTGTCTGGTTTTCCAACAGCAAAGTGACGCATGCCACCCACCACAGTCTAGAGCTGAGGAGGCTGCGTTTTCATTATGTTTTGTGCATTTTTCCAGTGCAGAGGGAGAAACATCTCCTCAACTGTGGGTACATTTCATCATTTAAGGCACAACTGCTTCTTTTGAATAATCTTTGACTTTTCTACTTAACCTGAATTGGCTCAACTTCTTTTACAGTACTTAGGCTCAGTATTTTCACTATATTAAGGACTATAAATTGTCTTTCCTGTGAAATATTAAAAAATGCTTTAAGCTTTTCAGCATTTTAAATAGCAAGGAATGAGCAATAATTTATCTGAAATTTTCATTTGATATAGAAACACATTTAATGATCTTTTTTTCTTTTTTTCTTTTTTGTTTTTGTTTTGTTTTTTTTCAGGGCTGGAGATCGAACTTGGGACCTTGCACATGCTAGGCAAGCACTCTGCCACTGAGCTAAATCCACAACCCCAATGATCTTTTTTTTCAATTGGGATTCTTTTAAAATTATCTTTTAAGTGATAGAAAAACAATTCTTTTTACTGAAACAAACTTTCTCTTTCTACCTTCCTATGTAGTCTTTGCTTTAGAAAACACAGATTAATTCAATTCTGATGAGCCAACCTATGATTTTGTTTGAGAAAATGGAGAATAAATTTGACCTGCAGTGTGTTTAGCTTGTGGCTTTTTTTTTTTTTTTTTTATGACCTTTCAAAATGCTTAACGTGACTAGGCATGATAGCACCTGCCTGTAATCCCAGTGATTTAGGAGACTAAGGCAGGGGAACTGCATGCTTGAGGCCAGCCTCAGCAATAAGTAACTAAGCAATGCCCAGTTTCAAAAGAGAAAAGGGGCAGGGTGTGTAACTTGGTGTGAAAGGGCCCCTGGTTCAATCCACAGTACCATAAAAGAATGCTTAGCATGTTATAGGAAAGAAAATAAGTGTAATGAGAAAGTTCAATATTTTCTTTGAAAATTTCAGGACAGTAGGATTAATTTTCTAGATTGCTTATCATGTAATTTTTATCTTGTTATGATAATGTATATTTTATTTTTTTTCACTTTGCCAAAAATGGAGTACAAAAATGATGGGGAAATGGTCTTCTTGGCAATAGATTGACAAAGAATTTTTTAAAGCTGTTTCTGGACCAAGGTAATACTCAATGATCATTCCAGATTTAATGTTAGTAAAGGAAGTGTGTATAAATGTTGAACTTACATAGTGTTTATTTCTAGTGATAACTTTTTATTGTAGTATATTTAGATCAGTGCTTTACCTGAATTATCTGATTCCTTAGGTTTAAATGAAGCGAGTGTTTCTAAATTTCACTGAGCTGGTTCTTTTCGCTTGGTGGGTACTGGAATATTGATAACTACTTTGTTGCTGTGTGCAAATGGGTGATTATTTTAAACAAGAGCACAGGATAACTTAATAAGGATTTTTAAGATAAATGTTACATGAGATTTATTTATTTTTATTAGTGGTTTCCACAATTAGAATTTGTTACAGTCCTTTAGATAACCAAATAAAATATTTTTCTGTACAGTTTCAGCTAACATTTGAAAGTTTCAGTTGTGGATTTGCAAAAATTGAACCCTACACTTCCGATACTTAGTAGTAAATGAAAATGATTTTGAATATATCTATTATAAATGTAATGACATGTCAAAAATTTCAAGAAAAATAAAAGGGGGGTCATAGTAATGAATATTAAAATATTTAAGAACTATGCTACAACTAATTTCTAAATTCTACATTTTTTATTTTTCTATTTTTCTTTGTGTGTGTGTGTGTGTACCGGTGATTGAATCCAGAAGTATGTAACCACTAAGCAACACTCCCAGCCTGTTTATTTTTTTATTCTTATTTTAAGATAGAGTCTTACCCAACTGATTAGAACCTCACTGAGTTGCTGAGGCTAGATTTGAACTTGTGATCATCTAATCTCAGCCTGCCAGTCACTGGTATTATAGTCATGCACCATCACACTCAGCTTAAACTCTACATTTTTGATACCAAAAAAAAAGAGAGAGCGAAAACTCACTTTAAGTTACCTGGTTAGTTTCAGAAGTTTTGCATCTATGGCAGTGCTCCTTGCTGTGTATCTGTTCAGAAGAAGATGAATTTTAAGTAGAACATTGTAATGCATAGGAGATAATATAGAATCAATTTTTATTTTTCATTTGGTTCTAGTTTCTCTGATACCCAATTTGTGATGAGGTGCTGGGGGTTCAAATATGGGTCCTTGGACTTTCCAGGCAAGCACTGTAACCTTTGAGCAACCACTCCTGCTCTCCAGCCAGAGAAAATATAATTTAGATCTGGTACAGATCATATGTTAGTATAAGTGAAGATCTGTACTTTGCTAGTGTTTCCAAAACTTCAGAGAAATATTAAACTGGAGCCCCAAAGTGATAAATATGACTAAATAGAAATCGTGTCATGAGTAAATTTGACTAAGGAAAGAAAAAACAATGAGTGATTTGAATCATCATGTGATTGTGTTCAAACAGGTGAGGGCAGCTCTTCAAAATTGTTCCTAGATGCTGATATCCTAAAATCTTTTCTTGAGAAAAAGGCAAACAGCAGATCCATGTGAGACGTGAAAGAAGCACATCTCTCAGTTAATATTTGCTAAGTATCACAATAATTCCTGACAGTGTGGAATATGAACATCTCTACAATAACACTATAAGAGATTTAACGCTCAAAGAAGGGAACCTGACCTTACTAACTTTGATATCGAACACTGGGTCTATTATTGAGTCTTTCAAAGTTACACACGTAGATGACACTGCAGTTTGCTGTTCAGAACAACTCTTCTCTCTTTCTCACCCTGTATATATGTATGTATGTATATATATAGTGAGGTATGTAAAAGTTCTTCCTGAATTTCAGTCATCCTGGTACCACTACGATTTTGCCATATCACAGGAGACCTATAAATTGCAGGATACCTTAAGCTGTAAAACTTAATGCAAAGTCAACAAAACAGTATTCACATGCAGTGAGTTAATCAGGGGAGAAGTTATAGGGAGAGCTTTTACATGTCTCTTCCAATGATTTTTGTGTCTAGAGCCCGAAAGTCAAGTAGAGATGGGAAGAAGCTGAGTTTTCTCAATAATGTGCCTGCTTCTTGTTCATTCTTCTCTGAACACATAATACAAAGCAATGTAGGCTGTATTGCCTACACTGAACTGAAACATCAGCACTCTGAAGATCATCCATGGTCACCCTCGCAGTGACATAGTTGCCTGGGAACATTGCAGCAATGCAGCTTCATACACAAAACACATATTTGGGTGGTTTTCATGAGAAAAGTCACATAAATAGTTTTGTTGTAAAAGAAGTATCAATCGACTATCCTTGGTCCAATAGATTTCACATTTAAATACAGTTATACATGTAATTCTTTTGAGTCTGGACCAATTAATTGTTTACAACAGAATAGCTTAATACTATTTGTTGTTGCTACAGTATTGAGCAGGATTATGTAACTGTGGTAGTACCATAGCTAACTTTTGGAAGATTATTCCCCATTCTTTTTAATATTTATGTAGGATTTGTCATATACTTGGGTATTCATTTGGCTGAGTTATGAGGTATGCCATTTATTACAGTAATTTAATTATTTCATATAAGAAGATCCTACCTATAGTTAGTTTCATATCACAGGCCAACATATACTTCTAGGGTATATTATGAAATCATTAGCTAAGATCTTTCACTCATACAGTAATTCAGTATGGGAGAAAAATATCCTTCCCCTCTCCTTCTTTCTCATATTAAGTTCTATTGATCGTCTCAAACCTAAATTGACAGTCTTTTTTACGTTCTTCTGTTAAATATTGGACATTAAATGCTATGGTTCTCCCATAAAGACTCAGTTACTGAAGGAAATTTTGTTTTCCAGGATTCACATACCATTGTCTTTACTTGCTGTTTCCAAAAGCAGAGTACAAAGACAAATTACTAGTTACTTTTCTGAAAGTCAGCAGTGGAGTGGGCCCCATCCTTGCCATTTCTCTTACTGGTCTTATAATGCTCCAGCTTTCTCTCTTTAAAGATATGTCCATGCATTTTCACGTTTCCCTATAGGCGGGCTTATTAAAAATTCAAGCCTAAGAATTTGGTTAGGTTGTGAAAAATGATAACTGAAGGAAATGAACAGGATTCACATGCAGATACTCCATTTGCCTTTATGCAAGTTGAAGCTCGTGAGGTCATGGAAAAATAATGCGGTGCATATTCACCTTCAGATCGTTGGAATTTTTTTTCTTGTTCCATCATGATGGCTGTACCTTGAATCCTTTGGTATTTATTTCTGTGTTTTGTTTTCAAAATTTTAACACTATTACCAACCTCTGTTATAGCAGGAGAATATTAAGATCTTAGAAATATGTTAAAGATGTAATATGTAGCATTATTATTGGTACTTATAAATACCAATAATAAAATTTGTAAAATAACATCTGCTTAATTTTTTTATTTATAAAATTCTGTATTTGGAAAAGTTATACATGTTTAAATGACATCCTATTAATTTTATATATTCATTTGGTTCATCAACTTTCATCCATCTTATATTAAAAATAGAACCTTGTCTGCATGTCTTCATACATCTTAATTTGTAACTTTTTAACTTTTAAAGTTATTTAAATTATTTCATTATTCATAATACTTTTATTCTTTCTTTGCTTAATAGGTATAGTAAATGCTGGAAATCATCCTTGAGTAACAGAGCATCACATGATAATGATGGAAGCTATTGCAATTATTATCATTATTATAAATTTAGTCCCAATTTCCCTTTATATTAAAAAAGAAAATGTTTCCTAAAAATGAGTCATGGCTGCAATTTAATAACTTAACAAAAGTTAGGAGTGTTTATACCATCTTCACAATATAGTATTACATCAGTCACAATGGAATTCAAATTGGGGTCTCTTTTTGACAAGCTATATAACATTGGGCAAATGACTTAAAATCCCTACTTTGATTTCCAATTACTGAACTATGAATAATATAAGGCATTACTCGTTGAGCTTATTTTTGGTGTTAGATTAGATAAAGCACGTAAGACCTGAGCAGAGAGTTTAGGATATACTAAGCACTTTAATAAGCGCCATTTAGCTTTGTCATCAATGCCATCATCATTGTCGTTTGTATGTTTTAGTTATCAAGTACAAAATTATTGTTTCAATATAATGGCTTTGGATATTTCTCCTGCTGTTTTCTATATTGATTTAGTGCTTTTTGTTTTGTTTTCTGCTGTTTTATATAGTATTAAGCTTGTCTTGAGAGATGATTAGATTGACCAGGCTATTCCAGGAATGGGCGGAAGGTATAGTGGCATAGAAGTAGAAAGTGAAATATGGTTGGTGTCTAAAGAGCTGCAATCAGCCAGGTATAGCCACAGAGCTGATGAGATGTAGTGGCCAAGGTGTTAACGTGGGCAAACAAAGCTGGTTCCTTGTGCTGTTCAAGTTCACCACTGGGTTCTTCGCCCCATGTCACTGGAGTCCTATACTTTGAATCAAGTCAAATGTGCTGCATTCCCATATTTTACTTTGGGATGAAGTCAAGCAGTTTAGAGATAATCTGCTTATAAATTTAAATTCAATTTGCATCCAAGGGCCTTTAAGTAACTGTTGACACAAAAGAAAGAACATAGCTAGCTATTCTTTATGTCTGGATTCCCTATTTTATACCTAATATATTATCATTAAGTAAGGAAAAGGGCGAAATGAGATTTAAGACTGGGTGGTGGAAGATTCCTTCACACTTGGCCTCTTGCCATTCAGGCTCTTTAACATTGTAAATGGAGATCCAGGTCTTCTCGCCTATGCTAATATCATGTTTTTAAAGTTTTAAAAGTGACACATTTTAATGTAAATGTTAAATATTTTATATATATTATTGCCATGTCCACAAAGTAGAAAAATACAGTAAGGGAAAGTACAGTAAGGGAACTTACTGCCACACGTTAGTTTCCTTTGGTTCACACACATGATTTTCTTGCCTATACGAGTCTTCATTTTTCATGCTTTTTTTTTCCTTTCTCAGTAAGTGGAACAAGGAGAATGGGGCTCTCAGCCTCAAGAAAGATTTTTTTGTGCTTTGTACTAAATGCCATGATTGCTGTGACCTATAGCTCTCTTGTTTATGGCACGGAATTTCGATACTTAGCTCACAGATTTGTTGAAAAGCAAGAAGAAGGACGTCATGCATGTGAGTTATTATGTTGATTTTGAGCAGTAGCAACTCTCCAGAAGGCATAGTTGTTGAAAGTGTCAGTAACAACATTTGCCAATAATGCTGAGATGGTCAGGAAGAGGTCCTACGAACATAGTGGAACTTGTAACAAACATTGAAAGATGATGTAAGTGGGTAATACTGACATGTTTGTTTAATTAAAAATGAGATAGTTAGAAGGGAACCAGAGTTTAGGTGATGGGCAATGACAGTGCAAAGAAAGAAACATATTCTTTTTTTTTGAAGAGAGAGGGACAGTTAGAGAGAGAAAGAGAAAATTAATTTTATTTAGTTTTTCATGTGGCTTTTGTTGCTCCGAGACTTCCTTGTGTACATGGTGCTGGGGTTAGAACTTAGGTCTTCTGTAGGCCAGGCAAGTGCTATAACTGCTGATCCACCACTCCAGTCCCCAAGAAACACACTTTTGAGCATTGCATGTATTGAAGATGAGAAATTGAATTGCATAGAACAGAGGATATGTAGAGTAAGAATATAGTTAGATACTTGAAGGCCTTAAAAGCTTACAAGAAGAATTTAGATTCCATTGGTTATCAAGTAGTAAGGGAACTAATAGTGATGCTTGAAGATATTATGGCACTAATATTTGTGAATGAATCTGAAATGGTCCCAATGGAATCAATAAGATGGGAAGAAACCATGAGCATGTTTCCCAGATGGCTGGGCAGGAAAATTCTCAAGGATTGTGAGTATAATAATATAGAAGAATCAAGAGCCTGGGATGTGTGCAGTGTGGGGTAATTATGGTTTAGGATCAAATGCATATCTTGTTGTTACTTAATATGCATTTATGATTGTACAACAATTCAACTACTTAATAAAAAAAATCTCTGATTGGAATGTTGCTGAGTTTTGTAGACATGGTTTTCCTATATTCCTAAATTTGCATCCATTTAGATACTATGTGAATTTTAAAATAATTGTGCTCTTTACATCAATAGTCAGGTAAGGAGTAAAAGTAGTTATATGGTAGAAATAAAATTAGGTTATAGCTGTATTGAATTTAAAGTGAGTTTAATTTATTCAAGTGAAATTTTTGGTATTTGAAAAGAGATGAAAAATAAGAAGTTGCATAAATAGAATGATTGATAAAGATCTATTTTTATTATTATCAACATGATTATGAAACTGTGTGGATACATGCAGCATTTAAGATCATCAACACTTAAATGCTTTCTTTTTCAATCATAAGTGTAAATGGTTTTCATAATTATGAAGAATAAAGTGATAATAAGATTTGGGGTGTGAGAGTAAGAGGAGAAAATTTCTAATGTAATATGAAGTAAAAATTAAAATAATATTATTAATATATTATATATTTTCTTAATTTCCATTCATTCCAATGAAAATCATAAAGTTTCAGATTCAAAGCTACGAATGTGTCAGTTTTTATAGCTTCCATAAAAATATTTTTGAATCAGTATATCTTATGATTCATTCTCTTCTATTTTAAGTAGCTACTAGAAGCAATTATTTTAACTAGATATTTAGCATTCTTCAGGCATGTGCCTTGAACATTCCTGAAGAGAGTATTCGGTCAACTAATCAACATTTTAGTAATTTACTATTTCATAATTATTCATTTTTTCCCTATTTTTTTTCACCTGTATCCTAAAAACATTTCATGAGGTGAGATTTTCAAAATGATTTTATAAAGCATGAAACAAAAGAGATAACCTAATTGAGAAAATTAGTGTATTTCTTTGAAAAGTAAGAAAAATTGTTACTCCTAGTCTGTTAGAGATCTAGTTTACAGTAGATGTCACTGATGGATTAAAGAAATCAAATGTGAATTATGACACACATTAGCATTAATGCAAGCCATGGAAAAGTTCAGATCAAAGCAAATTTAAATTAACAAAAAATAGGTAGAAATAAGAAAAAAGAAAGAGAAAACTACAATTGCTTTTATTTTTGGTCATCCTTTGCTATGTGGAAGAAGAAGGAATTTGAGAGCAAGGATTACAAAACCAAGTGTTCACTGTGGCCAGGTAAATAATATAAGTAAATGAGGAGGAATCTCAGGGAACATGTCACACCCTGTTGTGAAACACACTGCTTGCTCTTCTGTCCCACTGCCATCATGCCGCTAGCCCATTTTTACACGGTCCTTAAATGTAAATGTAAGGAGCCATTTATATCTTTTTATGAAATCTCCCTGTTTTTAATTGTTTTTATTTCTCTTCTTTAGAGAGAGGGACAGTGAGAAAGAGAAAGAGAGAATCAATTTTATTTAGCTTTTCACGTGGCTTTCGTTGCTCTGATGCTTTGTTGTGTACGTGGTGCCGGGGTACCAACCTGTGTCCTCACACCTGCCAGGCAAGGGCTCTAACCGCCATTCTTCCAGCCCTCCTGTTTTTTATTTTTTTATTTTAAGAAAAGAAAAGGACAGTGAGAGAGAGAGAGAGAGAGAGAGAATAACCACTGAGCCACCAGTCCCTGTTTTCAATGTTTGAAAAATAATTTAAGAAATTTAAATAGTGTAGAGGCCAAACAAAATTCATAATGGGCTGCATTTAGCTTTTGCAGCCTTCCATTTAGAAGCTTCCCTGTGCTTTTCAAAGTTAAACATGCATTGGGGATGTCCTTACAAGGCAGATTCTAGTTAAAATGGTTGTTCTGGGGCCTGAGAATCTGCATCACTCGCACATCCGAGGTGACGCTGATGATCCTGGTGAATGGGCCACACTTTGAGTAGTAGAGACCTGTAGCACTAATGCTACAACACAGTTTGTACATCATCCAACTTGAGTGTGGCAAATAGGCCTTACCATAGAAGAAAATTCCCATTGATTGGTTATGGTTACCTGGAATAGTCTCGGCACTGTGGGCATGCACATGTAAAAGTGGTGATGTGTGTCTGACACTTAGCTAGCCAGGTCATCATTTCACAGATAAAGATTCAACAACAAAAATTTTTTTTCTCAGAGTTCTGAAGGCTGGAAGCTCATGACCCAGTGTGCTGGAAAAATAAGGTTTTTGGCTGGTAGATAGCCACTTTCACACTGTGTTTTACATGGGACCTGTTCCCTGTGTGGAGGGCGGAGCCAACCAGTGTCTCTTAAAAGGACACCAGTGCTAGTAAATGAGGGTCCAGTTCTATGACCATATGACCTGTACTACATCCATGAAGGTGCTAGGTATAAATACAATCATATTGGTGGATAAGGTTTCAACATATGAACTTGGGAGAGAGAAAACTAAATCTGTAACAAATCATTGATCAATTTTAGATTTATTAGCACAGATTATAATAATCATTAATAAAAGCAACAGGATACTGAATGCATTAATAACTCTAATAAAATTTTGTGGTGAGAACACTTGAAATCTATTTAAATGAAACTATGCCTTTTAAAAAAATCATTTTCTTATTTAACTCAGAGTTGAAATTGAAAATTTTTAAATGCAGTTTTTAATAATATTATGCAAAAAGGAGTAATAAAAATTCTAAGTTACTCAAATATTTTATTAGTAATGCTCTTAGGAGAAAATATTTATCAGTGAGAAAATCACCTTCTAATAATAACATGACTCTTTTATCCATCACACTTTTTCTTAACACTTTCCAATAGCTGGGATCTGGGGGAACTTAAAGGAGATCATGAACTGGCATCAGCCTTGGCTTGCTCTGTCAATATCTATGTGTTCATTAATGTGTAATAATGATTCCCTCCAATACATAAGACTATGTTGAACGAATTTTAAAAAATCAAAATGTACAGAAAAATAATTACAATGGATAGACCAAAATACTTAAGGATACATTAAAGTTTGTTTGTACCACTATCATTTTGTATCGAAATGGTATGTCAAAATGATGAACAAGAAATTCATTTTTGTCCAAAATTTGACCTTAACAAAAATTGTAAATCATAAGGAAAAAATGTCCAGTTCAAGTTAGTCATACTATTTATTCCTTTATAAAAAGGCAGGATTTCAGGTAAGCTTCTACATGCATGCATAATGTAGAGGCTAATATATTCTGGCAGTGCTTGGTTCCTGATGGTTGAACTTCATCAGATGTGTTTTAAACTTTGTCAAAATAGGCATGAAGGATATGTTATTTTTACATAATGAGGCAATATCTTGGGGGCGGGCACTCATCATCATAAGACAATATAAATCCATTTGTCTAAACTTGCATGAGATTCTCTGCATTGTAAAATGCCACCAAAGTATTGGGTCAGTGAATATTTGCTGAAGGAATAGCATATCTATGTGAGCACTTTCTGTATTAAATACCAAAGTGGATTTTTGTAGCTGTAAACTGTGTACACAAGCTTCTTAATATGATAGCAATTTTTATCCTGCTTAATATCAACTATGCACTTGTGAGCATTGGGGAAAATTTTGTAATGCTTGTTTCATCTTCGGACAGATTTTTCCAATCAGATTTACATCTCCTGGGTTGCTAGTAACTTGAGAGAACCATATCTGCTTCTTTGCCTCACTGCCACTGAATGACACATGGAATCTGTTCAGTTATTTCACTGGATTGGAAGATGTTTACCTGCCATGTGTTTAGCTTTTATTCTTGATTTAACTGATCTGCTTGGGCAGACTTTTGCCTTCAAAGTCTCTGAAAGTAGGGAAAACTGCTCTCCTTTGTATTTATTTAGTTATTTATGAATCCTTGTAAATCTCAACATTTTTGCTCTTCATGCACTAGTTAGCTTGAAAACATTATCTTTATCTGTAAATGGAAATTATAAAACTTGAATAAAATGAGATAAGGATCTCATTTATGTCATTAATATATAAAAAGCATTTTTACTGTCTTATCAATATGCATCCTATATGCGTTTTTCCTTTTTTTTAAACATCATAAAGCTATATATGGCTAGCGAAATACTTTCATTAAAATTAATTTGAAAGTCAGTCGCTATTCTGGTACTTACAGTCAATGCGATTTGAGTGGTAATTCTGAATTGGCAATACATTGTCAATTTTTAATAATATTTATTTCATTGTTTACTTTTAATAACTATATTTTAGGATTACATGGTTTTCTTTACTGTTACAATTCATTTGCTTTATAATTTTTTTCTAATTATATATTCTTATTTTTGTTCTAAATGAGAATATATTATTATCAAACAACTTTTAAAAAAGGTAATCGACACAAAAAGAAACTCCATTTAATCAAGAACATGAGAATTCAGAAGGTAATTTGGGCATTTTATTCTTATATAGATTATATATCTTTGAGCACTTTGGTATGACTGACTTAATTATATGTCTTTACAAACTGTATTTTGTGTTCCCTGAAAGAAATATTAGTCATGAAATCTACATGACAGAAAGGTTAATTCTAGATTCAAAAAAATATTTTTTCAAAAATTAAATGAATAGAAATATTTTCTTCACATTTTGACAGATTTTGATTACAATATTTTATAATATATTTCATCTATTGAAGCAGAGACTATAATTCATTCATAGCAGACACACACACACACAAGTAATCTGTTACAGCTTCCTAACTCAGAAGACTACCCTCCCTGTCTCCCACTGAAATGACTGATCCTGAATGGATAGTGTACTGGCATGCATAGAATGCAAGTCAGTCTTAATAGCCAGAATAGTGTATTTTGGGGATGGGGGAGAATGGCATTTATTTAGAGTCTGCTCACAGCTTAATCTGCCACCACAAGTGTCAGTGGCCTTGGCTCTCATTCCCAGCTTCTTTTGATGAGCCACAAAACTTTTTTGCCCTCTTCTGAATAGTGAAGGTGTAATTTGCCATAATAATTACAACTTTGAATCATCATGGTCGCAGCCGATTCAGCTCTTTTAATGTTACATTTTAAAGGGTGAAAAATAAGTACGAGTCTTATGGGAGAGCTTACATTGTTTGTCAGCCTTTTTATTCCCTTTCTTTGGTGTTTTGTTTTGCTTATAAAGGCTGCCCAGTTGCATTATCCCTGGCTTCCCTACTCTGCAAATTGCTGACTGAGAATTCTTTATTAGCAGTAGTAGGAGTCAAGGGGTTTAGACAAAAATTCATTTTTTTTTGAAAGAAAAAAATTTAGGTTCTAATTGGGCACAGAACAACTTGGAAAAGGATAGCATGCACAGTGTAAAATTTTTGGCAATACATGCTCTGAATCACTTCCCGAGTATTCTCCCATCTCCCTTCCCTCCCATCTCCCTAAACAATCAAGTTGCTGTATGCTAGATTGATTCAAAGCATGGCTAATTGCGTAAGGAAATAGTACTGCTCAAGAAAACCAAAGAAGTTGTAGCTAATATTAAGATATGTAATATTCCACATTTGAAGTAAATTTCAATGAATTATAGATTCTTCAATAAACTATCCAGTAGTTTAGTGTATGATTATGCTATTCCACAGTGCTCAACGGGTGGTTCTCATGGTTATTCTAATATTCAACGTGGTGGTATCTCTGAGCACAGTTCCTCCTATCATTGATCCTATTCCTGTTACCCCTTTGGTATCTTTGAGTAATAAATTCAAATAGGTAGTACTATCCAAGAGCAATGATAAATTGGTAGTTATCAAAAATTTTATAAATCTATGATAAGTATGTACCAAGGCTGGTTTAGCTAATGATACTACTAACAATAAATTGAAATAGAAAAATGTAAAATATTGAAAGCTGTTTTATAATATCCTATTACTAAGAAATTGAACATTTATTTTTAAAATCTTGATAGGTGGTACCTGCAATTACTTGGAATCACAAAGCCATTTAAATATTAAAATAACAATTATTCTGTACATCTAAGTAGGTTACATATTCCACTGAATGTATTGCCTTAGTTAACTAATCAGAACCTGCATTTTTAATTTGTTCCCTTGTCTTGCAAAATGCAAAAAATTATACTCCAGTTTAAGTTCTTCTAGTGTATATTAGCATATAAATTGAATTATATAATAAACATGTTTTTATAATGGCCTTCCAAATAAATATGGTAGCTTGATTTTTAAAGAAAGCAACATTTATAAATTCCTTGGGTATACTTCTTGTCAAAGTAAATATTTTCATTTATTTTTTACACAGATAACTCACTTTAGTTTATTCCTATCTATTCCTATATGAAATTATTTCAAAATGAATGTGAATATTGCATTTTAAAATATTTACAGTTATGTGAAATGATTACATTTTAAGATTTTAATTTTTTGCCATCCGAGTATATTCTACTTTTCAGTGAAAGAATTATGTATACATTTCTTTTATGAAGTGATGAGATATGATAAATATCTGTAAAAGTATGCTTCTTTTTATACTCTAACATTTAGTTACAAAAAATTATCATTAATGATATTTCTATGCCTGGCAAGGTGACACACAATTATAACTACAGTGACTCAGGAGGCTGAGGTGGGAGGATTGCAAGTTAGAGGTCTGCCTCAGCAACTTAGACCTCCACAGGATGTAGCAAAAAGAACTTGTTTCTATGTTCTATATTTAAAAAAAAATTTGCTCATGCTAGTTAAATGCACAACTATACTGTACTACCTCACATTAATTAATTTATTTTATTTAACATCAATTTAAAATTTAATAATGTGCAACGTTATTTCATGTAAATATAAATCTGGTATTATAATAGAATTATGACATATACCAAAATGCCAAATTTAATATCTGATTTATTTTTTAATCAACATATACAATGCACAATCAGTAAATGGATTTTGTAATGATTTAAATTCATGTTTTTAGAGGCAGATAAAATCCTGTATTTTTATGATCATGGCTCAAAATTTTTTAGAAAAAGTTTGACATATTGAACTGCAAGTAACATTTAATTGACATCATATTTAAAATTTAATTTTTAAAATAAGTTACCCCATCAAATTGTAGCTTCTTTAAAAGAACATTTTAATGAAAAGAATAGGTATACAAGGTTTATTATTTTAAAACTTTTGTTATACTGAGATCAAAATTGCTAAATTTTATTATTTCTATTGAATCATTTTCTTATCCATAGAGATTCTATTGGCAATAACTATGTTTTGTTAAAATGAAATTCTCTAATTCTCTATTTAGGCAATAGTGTTATTTAAGTATGTTTTTAAATTAAGAATTGAGAAAGAGCATTCCTTGGACATAATAAGTGTTTACCACCTCTGAGCATGTTTGGCATCAGTGTTAGGAGAAAAAACAGGGTAGTAAGCTAAATAGCTTATATGGCAGTTACTTTTTTTCTTTTTACTAATTTGAGAGTATATTAATTTTTAAAGAGCCAGAGTAAGTTATTAGGACACCACAACGGATTTGTGATTGCTAAGAAAATGTGATGTGTGTGTATACGTTTAAAAAGTAAAAGATTATGGAAAAATCTAAAAGTGCGCATTAAAAGCCCCATTGGCCTCTAAAATTAGCAGATGGTATGGCAATTCCTTTAGTTACTTCTACTTCAGGTTATTAAGACTTGAACTTGCATATTGAAAGGAATACACAGTTACATATTTGAAAGTGATGATTTTGTCAGATCTGCCAGCAGAGAAAGCCAAAATGATGGCTGTGGAATTCCAGATATTACAATAACAGTAAAAAACCCCTGAAGCTTGAAAAAAAGGAGATTTATTATAATCACTTGAAAAGTTCAGTTAGATGATTTGTCTCAAACATTTTTGTAACCTATAAAAAACTTCCTACATGAAACTGTTCTTAAATGTTATATTTATACAAATTGTATGATTTAAATACTATAAGTTATTTTATATAATTTATTCCTAATAATGTTTCTTAATAAAATAACATTGGTAGGAAAACTGGGAATCCTGTTCTACTCTTTTTTCTTTTTTGTACCAGCGTTTGATCTTGGGAGTGCTTAAACACTGAGATTTTATTTTTTAATTTGAGACAGGGTCTTGCTAAGTTGCTGAGCCTGACCTTTTTTTTTTTTTTTAACAAGAAATATTTTTGTTGTTAATTTAATGAATTCTTAAAATAATTATTACAACTTTCCACAGTTTATAAGTCACTTATTCTATTTTCTTTTTCTCAGTTTATTTTTCTTAGTAGTGCATTATAGTTTTACATAATGATGGGATTTGTTGTCACATATTCCTAGGTGCACACAAATCAGCAATACAGTTTGTTCAATCCCTTGACTTTCTTCTGGGTCTTATATTGTTTCTAAAATCCTAAATACAGTGATATAATTCTTATACCTATGAAGAACATTTTTTATATAAATGGCTATAGTATATACAATGACATTTATAACTGCTGGGAATGTACCTCGTTTTATCTCAGTTCCAACATTTCCCCTTCTCCTCCCTTCCTATCATCCCTTGTTATTCTTCAAAATATTTGACAATAGGATTAAGCATTCACGTTTTTGTACAGTTATGTGGCATAGCTTGCTCAACTATCTTATGAAGTATCTTGCAACTGTATCTCATTAATATTAACATTTTTGCTGAGCCTGGCTTTGAACCTGCAATCTTCCTGCTTCAGCCTCCTGAGCTGCTAGGATTACAGGTGTGCAGCAACATATCCAGCTACCGTTTTTTTTTTTTTTTTTAGCATGAACCTTTCATACTATTGCTGTTTTATATTAATCAAATGATACTATCATGACAACCATATGCCAGACATTGCTAGGTAGATTGCATTTTTATTTCTATTGTGGATCCATCAGTTGAGGAACATGAAGGTTGAATAATTTGCCTAAGGCCACACAACTAGCATTTGCCGGAAATGGATTTGAAAATAATAAACTGTCCATCTACAATCTCTTTCCTCTAGTCATTATTTTCATTGCAAAGGAAATGCTTTCTTCTAACAATGTACTCTCATGCATTGTGTATTTTGTCTTCTGTTATAGAAGATCTGTTCCAAATTGCTGATTATTTAATAAAAATGCCAGGAAAACATTTTGCAGGGTAATACGCAATTTTGAAAATCAAAATTGCAGTTATGGTGCTGTTTACTTTATATAGAATACGTATTCACCATATCTCTCTTAAATACACCAACTCCAGGAAGAGTCTTGGTGTCAGCATCTGAGAGGTACCACTACTTGGTCAGTCTGAAACATGTACCAGTCTATTTGACTGATCTGACCAGAAAAGGAAATGTAAGGTGTACATATGATTTGATTCAAATAGCGTAGACTGTTCCTGAAAACCTCACATTAGAATAATTCAGGCTTTCAACTTTTTTTTAAGAGACAGAGACAGTGAGTGAGAGAGTGAGAAAGCGAGAAACAATTTTTATTTAGTTTTTCATGTGGTTTTTGTTGTTCTGAGACTTTATTGTGTATGTGGTGCTGGGGTTCGAACTCACGCACTCATGCATACCAGGCAAGTGCCATAACCACCAAATCAGCACTCCAGCCCAACTTTCAACTTTTAAATCATATGAACTACATTGAAATGTTATTACACAAATCTTGGTTCATACTGAAATTTTCCATAGTAAAGCATCATCTGAAGTTTCCTTATAGTCTTGAACTAAAGAGTTTGATAAAACAGAGGCTATGATGTGTGCCAAACATAAGGGTTAAAAACAAAACAACCAACCAATGAAATCCCTTCCTTTTCTTCTATTTGTTTAGAAGTTGAACTCACTGAAGAGTCCATGCTGCATTGGTGATAATTTATGTGGTGAACTAACACATCTGTTAAGAAATGGGCTGTATCAGACATGACAATAGCAAAATCTGGGGTTATCAATATCCAAATGAGGCATATCTGTTTTAGTCTTGTTAATTAATAATTCATTAATCAAGGAGGCTTCAATCTAGACTACTGCATTTTTCATCCATGCTAAAAAGTAGATGAATTAGATAATTTTAGATATAAAAGAATTATAGGTTAATAATCTTTGTAAATTTGTAAATATGTAAAACTTTCAGTGTTTTAACTGCTGCATGGAAGATATTCCACAACTGTTCATTCTCCCCTAATTTACCTAGAGATGTTGAAAGTGACCACACTTTCAATAGTAGAAGGAACTTTCTTACTTTCCTTGAAATCTCACTAACCATGCATACACTGGTCAATAACAATAAACAGTTTCTACTTAATTACAATCATTTTGCTAATGTTTACTGAAAGCCTATTTCATGCCAAATATTAGACCAGTATTGCTAGCATTATAAAGTTGTTGCAGAAGTTCCAAAGGAAAAACAAGATTCCTTCCAATTATATGAGGCAAGCAATAGAGAACATTGTTTATGAATGAAGTCTGAGATGAGTCTTGGAGGTTTAAGGAAAGTTAACCTGTAAGGATAAGGGCAGCAGGGTATACATCCATTCAGAACATATTCTGTGTGTTAAGGTAAGGGTATGAGAAAGGCTAAGGTCACATTCAATGCTGAAAAGGTGGTCTTATTTGTTGCACACAGTGGCAAAAGGGCTGAGAGAGAGTGCTGTACAGAGTTAATTCTGCACAGATGTTTGGAGGACTGTGGATGCCTGTAAGATTCTCTGATACAGAAGTATGAGAAATCTATTAGATTTAAAGAATAGAAGGTTACTGTAAATGCCTTCATTTTAGAGTGGTAGAAAGGCTCTTTGTTTAGGACAGTAGGGTGTCAGTTTTCCACAAATGGATCCTAGACAAACACTGTACTGATATGGAAGAATAACATTGTTTTACTTTGGTGTTGTGATAAAATAAGGTTATGTGATATTCTCTGGTTCTGATCAATGTTTTTAGATACAAAGGTGCAAATTCTTCTTTAGACAAAAGTTGCATTATTTACTTTTAGTGGAAACTTTGTATATTCCTGTGGGTACATCTTTCAGGAAAAAATATGCAATAATAGCTTATTCTTTCTTGAAGAGAAAACAGAATGAATGAAAAATAGAACATCCTTTGTTTCTGCAGCAGATGCAGGGTTTTTTAAAACTGTTTTTTAATTTAGCATTGGTTTCTTACTTTTAAGAAAACACAGAAAATCTTCACAATGGAATATTGGGTTCTGTTTCCTTTGATGTAGTAATGCATATACAATATTGCACTAATGATTAACTGGTGTGCCCCTGAGGTTTCCCCAGACAAAACCGCCTTTCAGCAGATTCCTTATCTGCTATCAGGGGAGTGTTTACAGCAGCTAAAACTCTTAAGCGCCTTGTCTCTGAGACTGATGGGGATAATTAAGCCAGTGTTTGCCGGCCCTCTGCTCTTCTTCCTTGTGAGGTTGGAAAGTAAGGGAGTGGGGAAAGGATGCATTAGCCAAAAACAAAATCCTGGAAATTCATGTTCAGCAATTTGACACACATTTTATTGGTTGATTTTCCTCTAAACCATTCACTCTGTTTAATATAGAAGCATATATGACCCTTTGGGCAGAATAGAAAATAGATTTCTTAACAGATAATCTAATTTGCCATCAAAAATGGATTAGATGAATAGAAATTAGATACATAGACACATATCCTAGCCACGATTTCAGAAAATTAAGTATTTCTGATTTACCACCATCTACCAAATTTAGAACAAAATACACAATGGTGTTTAAGAAGATAAGTCATAATATTCTGAGTTGACTCTTAAAATGGGTTTGCTGTTGAGAATTTTGTGGTTTTTAGAACTGTATTTTCTATGAAATAGTGTGATATATGATTTTGAATTGGTTTATTTTCACTGATGTTAGGTGAGTCTCTGGGGTAAGAATTATTGTAAACAGTTCAATTGAATTAAATACAAAAATGTAGCTGAAATAGAATAGTTTCTGTCACTTGTTCATGCCATAAAGTAGAATATTGTACTATTTTAACTTAATATATCTTCGGTGCTAGTTTTTTCTTTTTATTCATGTATTATAAATGTCTTTTGGCCCCATAAGTTCTTAATTGAAATTGGATTTTTGAATTCAATGTTTAATTCTGTTGTCTTAGTGATACAACATTATTGAACTACGATTGTCTTTACCTCTGTTCTTTAATTCACTTATAATGGGTTGTTGATAATAACGATATTTAGCCTCTGTGGTCTTAATACAGTTAAGAACTATGCTATTCTATCATTTTTCATATTGCCTAAATTAATGATTCCTAATTTAGACAGACTAACTATATGTACAAAGAATTCAGTAGGGAAAAATGTATATTCTCACTGACCAAGAGATCCAAATTGAAAAACCTAAATTTTAAATTAACTAAGATTACACAAAAGATGATAGTATCAATGAGTAAGAATTTGTTCCATTATGAACATATGTTATTCTCTGATATTTGAATGGCAGGCTTCTCAAATTAAGTATCTATTATACAAGCATGCTTTCCTTGTCCATATTGTATATGATAATCAGAATATTTTCACACACATAGAACATCACAATGAGCATGGACTGTGTTAGTTGACAATAAAAGCTGTTTTCTGGTTGTTAAATGCAGAATGTATAAGAAAAAGAATAATCTTATGATAAAATATTTAAGCATATGAAAATTAAAATAATTTGATGTAAACATCACAGTTCACTTAAGGATTTAATGAATTCTGTTGGAAAGATTAAAATAGCTTTTAAAAATGTATTCATGTGTGGGAACATAGGGATCCATTATTTTAGAAATGTAAATATAAGTAGTTGTTTCTGTGTTTGAATATTATTACTGTCAAGCAAATTTGGTTCAGAAACAGGAAGACATCTACAGGAAGCCATTTAGATATGCTCTCCAGAGCAAGATTTGGCCCAGAAAATGTACTTTGACAAATAGGAAAGCAATGAGCACACTGTGTTCTAAGGTAATCTAATGGAGATTCTGGATGAGACCAGTGGAAATCAAATGAGTCCATTATCTAAACTCTCACAGCCAGAAAGGATGCTTGGGCCCCGCGCTGTGCTTACCTACTGTATTCTTGCAGTGTAGTGTAGTATCCAAGTGACACGGGTCTGAGAAATTCCAAGCCTCCCACACAGTGCAGGGCAGCGCACTGTAGTGTTGATGGAGATCTACAGTTCCACCCCACTCAGTGTTCAGCCACTGAAGGGAGGAGGCTGGTAAAAGGAAAATGTCAGATGTGCTCATGGGACCATTTTCAATGACCAGGCTTCACTGTGGGCAAGTGTACATTTCCATTAGCTGAAGATGGGGAAAAGAAAAGAAGCATTATCAAATATTAAGCTTGATGCAACCAGTTGGGTTTTAATGTGAATTTCCATTAAACTGTCCTTTGCTTATTTTCCACAACTTATCCAGGCTAATTTAATATATTTTAATGCCTTTCTACAGCTGGTTACACATGGTCTCTATTTTTAAAGTCGTTTTCTCACAGCATTTGTGCTTTTCAGGTGGACAAATGGATCCACAGAGGCATCCTTCTTTGAATAGTTGCTCTTACTAATGTAAGGCCACCGTTCAAAGGAACTTTGTTCCACAGTAAAGAGGTATTTCAAGAAAATATTTCAAGAAAATCAGTTTTTGTGTTTGGAAATTCATTGTTTTGAGTTAAATATTTAGGAAATACCTGTGTTGCAAACAAAAAGAAAAATGGGGAAGGAAAACCAAAGCAGAGACAGATTGTTTTTAGGAATACCAAATTTCCTCATTAATTTTGAAAAGACATTAATATACTCCAGTTAGTATTGTAATTATGAAAAATTTCATCCTGTATATTAAAGTTAAAATTATTGTGTTTAAAATTAAAGTTTCCTAGGCACCCTAAGTCCTTTAAATTTGTAGTATTAAAACAAAATATATTCATGTTTGATTGATAGCACCTAGAATTTAACAACATATCTTAGTCACTAGGTAATTTCTATGAACTAGTTATTAACAGAATTAAGTGGTTCATTTTCATTTTATTTTCACATTGGAAACAGAATCACAGATGATGTTCATGAGCTTTCATACTACCAAGATAAAAAGACAGATTTATTTATCAAACAAAAGATGCTTTTTACCATTTGTCCACCTGTGAAGCGGGAATATGGTTTAATAATAGAGGACACGTATAGACAGTTGCAAAAAGACGTTAGTAAGTATTGACTTGTTATAAATAAGTATGTATAATGGCAAAAAAGTGCACTTTCCTTTAGAAAACCTCCATCTATCTACATATGTATATATATAATATATATCCATCTATATATGTATTATATATTAAAGAGAGAGGGACAGAGAGAGAGAGACAGAAACAATTTTTATTTAGTTTTCATGTGCTTTTCATTGCTCTGCGACTTTGTTATTTACATGGTGCTGGGGTTCGAACCCGCGTACTTGCACATGCTGGGCAAGCGCTGTAACCTCTGAGCCACCACTCCAGTCCAGAAGACCTCAATATTATGTGATATATTGTAAAGGCCATTTTTAAAAAAAATCCAACTTTGATGCTTATTTTTAAAAGTTATTTTGCCTTTGGAAGGAGGAGAAGTAGCTGCAACAAAGAAATTATACCATCATGGTAGCCTCCAGTTTTATTTTTGGCAATACTTTCTTAGAGAACAAAAGTGAACAAAACAGTTTAGGGTGGGACGTTTGGGACAGACCCTCTGGTCCTGCCTGAGGCTGAGGGGAATCTACACAGTTTGATTAATGAGGTCTTGCTTCTCTGGTGAAAACATGTGTGTAATTTGTGTAGTTGTGGGATCAGTACTGCAAACTGACTGTTCCTTCAAAGTTCTGGGTAAAACAGTCAGCAATGAGCAATTTTAATCAGCAAGTAATATTAAAAGGTGTTGGGTCTGTTAATAGAATCAGTTTTTTAGAGAAAGGATCAATTTGCTTTTACAGTTCAGAGCTGAAAACAGTTGCAAGGATACACAATAGAGGTTTTACCTCTGGGAATTTATTTGAAGCATATTACTGTACATAAAGAAAAATTAATTTGATTTTCCTTGGTGCTCTTCCCATAGTCCTAGAGCTATTTAACTGCACATTTCAAATTTCCCATATAGAAGACTATGTTGACTTCCTTAGAAAAGGTTGGAATTGAGCTACAGCACAGTGCTGTAGATTGGCAGTGTTTTCACCGTGCTTTTTCATATAAAATTTTTGATTTCTTTTATCTAAAGTTGTCAAAGCAATTACAACATATACCCTTTAAAAACTAGGTTTTAGTTATAAAACTCCATACTGACAAGATGACTACCTGTTTATTTATATTACAAATTTTGGCAAGGTTTTTAAATGTCTTTTATTGAAAAGCAGAGGAAAAAGGACCCAAGACTGGGAGTATCACTGGCAGCTTGCTATGTCTTGTAGTTGTAGCATAGTGATTTTTTATATTTCTTGGATTTTTTATAGGTGGGCTAAGTGCCACTCAAAATTCAATGACTATTTAAGGACTTTGGTAAGTTTCTAGGTTATAGCCTTTGGTTTTTCCAAACGGGACAAACCTCCTGGTTTAGTACAGTTTCCCCATTAGCTGTAGCACATCCATTTTAAAGTTGAGTCTTAATGATTTGCTTGTAGCCCTATAATTCAAAATCCAAGGAGCTATCTTGTAATAAATTATTATTGTTCTTTCAAATGTAGTCTTATCCATAAAATACAAGGATATCTGAGCTGGCAAATAGCAAAATGATAAGTAAATAGTTAAATGCTACGATGCATAAGTACCATAACTAATGGAAGTTGAACACAAAACTTGTACTTTGTAAGTACTGACTGGTCACTTCTTATTATTGTAAAATTTTTCAATATATTTATAATAAACAACAATTTTAAGATACACAATTTATATTAAATATTAAGGTCAATATTCCCTGTTAGAGTATTCCTTGAGGACAGGAATTTGTTCCTTATTCATCATTAAAGCACTTATAAGCCTAGCTCAAGTATTTGCATTCACTCTGTAGGTGATTATTGCAAACAAAATGAAGGGGAAAAAATGAAGCAAAAACAACCCTGTGCCTCAACAAATACACAGGTGTTTCCAAGCCCAGCTCAAATTGATAAAAGCCACTTGGAAACATTAAGTGATTTAGACCTACCTCTCTTGTCAGTTGCCTTCCTTTGCTTCTCTTTCTGTAAATGAAAGTTCTTATAAAAGGGTCCCTTGATGCCAGAAATACCTCATAATGGCCATGCTGGTTTTCAGGAACAATTCTCTACCTTGCTCTCTATAAACATATTTTGGAGGAAGTTCTGAAAATAACAAAATATTTCTCCCTCTAAAATTGCTGGTGCAAAAAGGAGAAGTGCTGGACTATGCAAGTTTTTCTAGTGTATATGTGCGTGCATGCATATATGTGTGAATGTCAACATGGAATTTATGTGTACAGCTTTGCACTGTATATCAAAAAAATTCTGAGACCATGAAGTACTACTTTATCTAACCTGGAAACTTCCAGTTCTCTAGTGTGGCCTCCCCATGTTCAGGCTTTGTTGTCCTTCACTTACCACTTAATAATAATTGCACACCATCTCAGGAGTCTATCAGCTCTTCAACTCTTCAGAAATGAACTGTGTAAATGTGTACATGAACTGTACACAATCCAGCTGCTCCCTCCTCACTGCAGACATTTACCTGTGTGAATCTGCTTAAGGACATTTGTTTTAAACCTCATTTACACAATAATTATATTCTCATGATTAATCAACTGCATGTGGGGAAAGTCTAATTATGAATTTCTCAAAAGGAAAAAAAAATAAAAGAGGCTTCCTTGGTAAGGATAAGCTAGTTAATAGAGACATCCAGCAGTGATACATATATTCTGAAATAGAAGCAAGCTTAACAAAGTCCAGTTTATTTCTTTCTCGTGGAAGGGTATGATATAGGTCACCTAACCCTTCTCCATCCTTTCAGCTACACCATCCAGCACATGTGGCCTCCCACAATACTACATAAGAAGAAGTGTATGGAGGACATGCGCTTGTTCTTAACTACCTTGTTCCAGAATTTAAAACAATTATTTCCACCAATTGGACTAATTCACATGGTATCAACATAACCAGGAACACTTACTATACCTGTCCTAGAGTTCTTAGAAGGCTACTTAACTCTATAGCCTGGTGTTTCATGATTCCCCTCCCCACTTTTTAACACCCTGCCCACTAAATAGATTTGAGTGTGGTTTCCTGTCCTTCTTTTTTTCAATATTATCTTTGGTACTATGTTCTAGTGAGTCATTTCTTTTTTTTTAATTTTTTATTTTTTGTATTTTTTTTCTAGTGAGTCATTTCGAAAACAGAGTTTTAGTATAAAAATTTTTAGAGGATACAGAAGAAACTAAGAGCAGCAAGATATCTGATATTAATTATGTCTAATTAGAGATTAATTCCCATGACTTTGTGTGAATACTTCATTATTTTCAGTGGTCCTTAGATTGTTAAGTTCAAGTCCGAGTCTTCATTGCCCAAGTATTTGAAGCTTAACAAAAAGGATTGTGCCCCAGAACTGATCCTGATGCGTTTGCCGCCAAAGAACATGAAGTTAGAATTGTGAGGTGTCAGTAGGCAAGATTACCAGTATGACAGGCAGGTTGGGACAGTAAAGCATTTTCAATCAGACATTTTATTAATGACGAATATTTGCCTTTCATTTTGTTGTTTACAGTAATTCAGTTTGACACACACAAAGATGATGCTGATGTATAGGTAAATTGCAAGTCAGCTTATTAAGCTCATTTTATTTTTATTGTTTTATGCTTATAAATTTATATATTTTATTTAAGGCAACTAAGAGAATAAAAATTTAAAATATTTTATAATTTAATATTTCAACTAAGAAGCTACTTGATAAATCTTGATAAATATTATCTAAGGAATTGTTAGTTTTTCCTCAAAGAAGAGTCACCAGTATATTGATTGGGCATTTTATTTGTTTGTTGGAAAGATTGTATTGTGCTAGTCCATTTATGTGAGCATCATGTGCTAGTGACCTGATTATCTCTGTCGGTATAATATATAGCAGCCCAGATATTCAGACATGCTTTGATTCTAGGTTCAATCATGGGCACAAGTTGAGAAAGAAAAGAAAAATGCATTTTTTAATTGCTATTGAGACTATCAAACACTTGAAATGTGGCTAGAATGACTGTGGAACTGAAATTTCAATTTTACTTCATTTTAATCAATCTGAATTTAAGTAGCTATATGCGGCCAGTGGATAAATATTAGTATTGCTCTAAAACTTGTGGGAAGTAGTTCAACCAAGTTTTATTTTATGTAAAAATTAAATGAATATCACCATCTCCTGAGAACACATGATTTAAAAAAATTGAGAACTTTTTTACTTATTACCGCTGTATTAATTTGTGAGCATGGCCAGAATAAAGTACCACAGACAGGGTGAGTGAAGCCACAGAGATTTATTTCGCACAAGTCTGGAGGCTTCAAGTCCAAGATCAAGGCATCAGCAGGTCTGATTTCTTCTGAGGCCTCTGTAGTTGGCTTGCAGATGACCAGCTTCTCATTGTGACCTCACAGGGTCTTTGCTTTGTGCCTATGCATTCTTACATACATCCACATTTTCTTTACTTGTATGGACACCATTTATACTGAGTGAAAGGCCATCTTAACCAACTCACTTTAATCCAATCATTTCTTTAAAGTCCCTTTCCCAGTTAGAATTATGTTATGAGGTACTGAGATTAGGGCTTCAACATATGAATTTCGGGAGCACTATTCAGCATGTAGCACCCACTGACTGATAAGAAAGTGCTCTCTGCCACCTGGTCTCTAATGCCTCCTCTACAGTATGCATCCTCTGCATTTTCTATTTGTGCCTTGCTTTCATTGTATGTCACATTAGACTCATTTTTTATTTAGAATAACATCAATGCAGGTTTTCTAAAAATCAGCTGTAGAGAAAGTGATGACAATGTGTATTTTTATTGTTTATCTTGAATTTGCAATTTCATTTATCGTTACATATGCTTTATTATGGCGTGTACTTTATTAAGAGGGGGGCAGAGAGAGAATGAGAAAGAATCAATTCTATTTAGTTTTTCATGTTGCCTTCGTTGTTTTGACACATCAGTGTGTACATGGTGCTAGAGTTTGAACCTGCATCCTTGCACGTGCCAGGCAAGTACTATAGCCGCTGAGCCACCCCTCCACCGCATGGTGTGTATTTTCTTGAAAATTTGGATCTTTCTGAGAATAATCCACAATTTTATGAAGTTATAATATAAATGTGTTTTACTGACTGTAGATTGCACATGAAAGATTTGAACCATAATTTTCTAATGTTTCCAGGGAATACTGCTGATTTGAAGGAACTTAGTTTCTGTATATCATTATTTTGAAATGTTCAATATCTCATGTAAGAAAATGGAGAACTTTCTAGAATATCTATTTGCTGTGTCTTTCCTCTTTTCGGCTATAAAAAGCAAAATGTTTGACTATGTTCTATTTATCTCATGCAATATTTATTACTTAGTAAATATTGTTAGTCTCAGCTCTGTTCATTTGGACAAGAATGGTTTTGTCAGGAGTCTAGCCCAAATGCTTAAAGAAATGATTGTGTTGGCAGTTAGGAAAACTCATTTCTATATTAAGTAATAGCACATAACGAATATAAAACAGAAGATTAACTATGAAAAATGAGAGCATATTAGAAGTATTAACCTGATTTGATTATTTCCATAAACTAATAACTTGGAAATCCTTGTTTTTAAAAACTAAGCTTCTTCACATGGTAGGAACTAAAAAGGTAAATTTTTTCAGCATTGATTCAAAAACAATTCTTCTTTAATTTTTTTTTTCCGCTAGAAAGGGGAAAGTATTTCCCTTTTTTCTCTTTTTTTTTTTTTCACCTTTAATTTATTCTTCTTAGGAACAGATTTCAAGAAAACCTGTGATCCTCAGGGTTAATTGCGTTTCAGATTCTGTTCTCCTTTCTCCCTTCCTGAGGGAACCTTGATTTTGCTGGAATTGTGTTCCCAGTCTTCACGGGAAGATCCTAGCCTTGTTAAAATAGTCATAGTACTAGCCAAGGGTGTTAAAAATGTGCCTTCCTGGGGATTTGGGGAAAGCACTGACTTCACTGAGGAAGCTGCATCTTCACTTCCTTCCTATACTGCTTCATTGTAGAGGAATGCAAGGATCTGCAGCAGCTCTCCTGCATTCCGGAGTTGAAAAGTATAAGGAAGAAAACTACCTTACTAATGGTGGTAGAAATGAAATACAGGAAGACTCTGGCCTCTTGGTATCGTCACTTAACACCTCAACTGATGTCAGCAAGAACTAACCCTAGACTTCTACCTATGACAGAAAAACTAACTCCTATCTGAATCTGTCAGGTTTTCTGTTATGTAACAGCCAAATATGTGCCTATTACAGATCATGGCCATTCTAGAATAGCTGCTGTCCAATAAAACTTTCTGCTGTGTGGAAGTGTTTGTTATTCACACTGTCCAATATGGTAGTCACTTGCTAAATTGGGGCTTGATTGTGTGTGTATGTCTATGTGTGTGAGAGAGAGAGAGAGACACAGCGGATGTGGGGACTGAATTTTTAATTGTCTATAATTTTAATTTACTTGAATATGAATTTAATAAGCAAATTTAGCTAGTGATTATTGGACAGCCCATGTCTAACACCTACAAGAATAATTAATACAACTTCTCTGTTACAGAAGTTCTCAATTAATGACATCATCGTCTGAAGGCATCTTGTGATATATCGCCTCATGGTACCTTTTATTTGTGTTACTGCTTTTCATCTGTTTTTTGTTATTCCTCCACTTAGTTGTGTATGTGATGCTGGGGACCAAATCCAGATCTTCGCGCATGCCCGGCAAACACTGCTACTGTGCTGCCTCTCAAGCCCGGTGTCACTGCTTTTGACACAGATTATTATATATGATTCTAAACAATATCTTGACAATTATCCCTTGTGTATTAAAATACCGATCCACAAATAGAACTACACCATGTAACTGGCCTTCTTCATAGATTTCAGGGTCCTTCAAATATAGCCTTGGCAGGTTTTGGATATAAACTAGTCTAAGCGGGATTGGAGAAGTGGCTTAACAGCAGAGTACCTTCCTGGCATGGGTGAGGACCCAGATTCTATCCTCAGCACCATATATACAACTAAGTGGAGGAAAGATAAAAACCAGATGAAAAAAATTTAACTTTCTCACTCTCTCCAAAACAAACAAAAAAACAAGTCTAAGTATTCATGTTAGAGTCTCTATTTTTTTGCCTACATCCTGGATTACCATTATGAAGGTCTCATAGCAGGTCTTTAATGTTATAAAGAGCAAATATTGAATCTTTCTAAGGAGAAAAAATATATATATATATATATATATATAAATATTCAGACTCATAGGCTGAGTGGGCTGGAGAGAAACTCTGGTTCCTGCAATCCATGGCCCTGCACTTTGAAAATATTTCCAGCCACTCTTTCCACTGAGTTTTGGGTTTACTTCCTTCTATTTTTACATTTTTATTTTTAGGAACACTTTATGCACATTCTGTAGCAGTTGCTCCTCGTTTGTCAAAATGGGAAGCTGTATTAAAGATATGTGTTTTAAAACAATATTTTGTTTTGGGGTACTCAGATTCAGTCTTTCCCTGTCTTGTCAGCTGTCTCTATTTTAGGAAGTAATAACATTGACAGACCCCTTTTCTTGCAGTCTTCTGTAAGGCGATGAGTGATTAATTTCATTCTTGCCTTTCAATGGTGACTCTGAGGAACCTTTTTAACCACTGAACAATAGTATGATTTGTGATATTGTGGACACTTCAGCAAAAGGAATTTTAATACATTCAAAAAGGTACAATACTTTCATTCCATTACTTTCTCAGAACTCTTTTCAGATACACTAGTGATTCCTGATATTCTTTATTTTTTGTCTTTTTTCTCCCCCCCCTTTTTTAAAAATTATGAATAATTTTCAAGTCTATCAAAATTTTAATTATTTAGCTAAAATAAAACATGAGAAAATAATAATGGAAATCTTTAAAAACTTGGATACTTCTGAAATAACTATAACCAGTTGTTTAGGTCATACTTTGTATATTGAAGGTTTCTTTGTAAAGTAAATACGCAGTGCTAACTACATTTTTCTTCCTTTGACATTTACATATGTTTTGCATGTCAGAGTTTTGGAAAAATTGCCAAAGCATTTTTCCCAACACCGTGACTTACAGTGTTAGCACTTACGCTTATCTGATAAGACTCTTTCAGATAAGACTGTGCCAGACAAGTTCATGTTCCCTCAACTGCAATGCTAAGCTAATTCATGTATCAGAAGCCTCTTGATTTTATTTTCACTGTCAGTAAGTACAAATTGAAACAATTGCTGTTGCAAAGATGCCTGATGAGGTGTCTTTTTTTTTTTAATACTGTAAAGAAAATTTAGATTTTATATTTCTAAGACTAATAATCATTTTGGTGTTTGGAAATTATTCTTCACTGCACCTCTGCTTCTTTCCAATCTTTCCCAAATACCGTGGACTTCAGAATTAACAGATGATAGGCTCATTCTTGTGCTGTAAACTTTTGAGAGGTACTGTGTGATAGACCCAGAAATCAACAGTAAGGTACAATGTAATAGTGTTTCAACAGAAGTATGTACATATAGTTTATTATAAAACAATAAACTTCACCAAACAAATGAGGATTTACTTTCACTTGATGGCTTATTGGTGCTTTCTGCAATTATTTAAGGAGTTTATATAAACTTTCACGTAAATATGTTTCAGTGTTTAGTATGAAGTAAGACAACATTTAGTGAAAATGGAATTTTAAAATTTAGTTACTTTAGACCAGATTAGATACCCCCCAACACACAATCTTATGTAAATTGTTTTAAAAGAACACATTTTTACATTCCATTCTGTCAATCTATGCATATTTATGGGAGAGAGGTCATTGAGGAAATACAAAAATAGATATCAGATAGCTAGGAAATGTAGATACAGCAGATCTGTTAAATGTTCTCCTGGTACAGGGTGAGAACATAAATGTTGATATGCACCTGACAGAAATAGTACTGTGGTATTCTTGGCTCTGGGCTTAACTTTATCTGCTATGACAAAGAACTGATTATCGGTACTTCTGAAAGTGTGTTTGTAAAATGGAAGTTAAATTGTCTCGAGGATTAACATTAAAGTTCACTGATTATCGGCTTATAGGAGCTCTTTAGTACATGTATATTTTTATATGTACGTACAAACTTGAATTTCTTAATGAAGAAAGAGTGGAAAGTATACATTATCCTACTTGGGTGTGTTTTTCGGAGATTCAAAATATGTTTTCTGTCTTCAAACTTTCCAGTGTATTGCTCTCAGACTCAACTTTTCCATCATCTGAATTTATTAGGTTGAATAAGGTACATTATCATTGACAAAATAGCTACTTTAGGACTTAGATTTTAAAGTACATGTATTTTAAATGAGGCTATTTTAAGTTAGTTTTGGTAGTTAAAATTTTTATTTTCCCTGATTTTTTAACTTAAGTGATCATTTTAATTTATAGTTTCAAATATAGCTGTTAATATAGAATAAGAGCATTCTAGGTATTTACCAAGGAATACTTTTTTTTCCCCTAAAGACAGAGGGACAGTGAGAGACAGAGAGAGAGAGAAAAACAATTTCTTATTTAGTTTTTCATATGGCTTTCGTTGTTCCGAGACTTTGCTGTGCATGTGTTGCTGGGGTTCGAACCTGTGTACTCATTCATGCTGGGGAAGTGCTGTAACCACCAAGCCACGGTCACAATCCCCCAAGGATTACTTTTTAAAAAACTCATAATACCCAGTAACTATAAAAATTTATTTTGTCTCAGAGAAATGTTATTTATTGTAAATTAGCCTAGTTAGTTTATTTATTCATCTAGATCTTGCCCAAGTTGTCATGCTTTCAGAAAGCTATGTATCTAAGCTGTTTTATTTTACTTTGTTGATATTTTTAAAAAATGCTGTGTGGAATGCATTAATATGTTGCCAAGGATTATTCTTCATGATACAGTTTATTACACTGAACAGGTTTTTTAACAGGACTTTATAGGAACATTTCTTTTGGGTATTAAGATTCATTATGTATCATTCTGAGCAAATTTTGCTCTCATCTAAAGCAATGTTTTTAAACTATATTCTGCAAAATCCTGATATCTCAGAAGATGGGTATAGGATGATCTCGAAAACACACAGTTTTTTCATAACAAATATAAAAAGATAAATACATGTGCTCAAGCATGTCTGGGAAAGTTGATTTACTTTCTTGTCTCTTACAATTTAGATTGAGCATTCACATGTTAAAGGAATGGAGAAGTTCCTTACTAAAACAGCCTCCTTAGCCAATAAAACATTACACAGAGACATTTTCTATGGTATACCACCGTCCCCCACAAAAGTACCTATAAACATATTTGAAATTATTTTTTTAGTTAATACACTATGGACAATACTGATCTAAAGAATTCTGTAAATTATATAATAATTGATGTTTTTCCCCATTGCCAAAGCTGGTAGAAAGCACTATTTGGTTAAAATAAATATGCCAATATCCTGTGAACTAGCCATCCTACTCTTATGCATAAATCAGAGAACTTTCTCCATAGTCTTGTCAAGAGGTGTGTGTCAAAGTGTTCATTGAAGCATCATTTGTATTAGGAGCTAGGAGCACCAGAGTAGCAGCATGTAGCACTGTATAGGGAATATGCCTAATGCCACCTGTTAGATAAAAATTTTAGGGGCTGGAGCAGTGGCTCAGCATTTGGAGCACTTGCCTGGCATTCAGGAAGACCTGGGTTCCACCCCAGTACCACATACATAACTGTCTGAGAAACAAAGGCCAGATGAAAAAAATAAATAAAATCGATTTTCTTTGTCTAACTCACTTTCCTTCTCTCCTTAAAAAAAAAGAAAAGAAAAAGAAAGAAATTTGTTACAAATACCAAGGTGTTATAAGAAAATCAAATATGTTTAGAAGTGGGTGGGCAAGGCAAACTTTACTTCTGACAGAAGGGCATGCTATGAAACTTGGCCAACAAGTACACCTTGGCGGGCAGTACATCTGTTCCTGTCTCAAACCTGAAACAGTGCTGCCTTTCACTCTGACTGGAGGAGCTCAAGGGTATAATCTATGCAACTAGCATATTTTAAAACTGAGATGGGCACAGGCAAGGGCTTGAATTAAAATGGCAACAATTGAATCCAATTAAGGCTGAATACTGCATTCTGAAAATGGACCATTAGACTTCCTATTTCTCATATACCTCTTAACCAGCTGATATCATCAAGTGGGGTTAGACAGAACAACATAGCTGGAGCTTGGAAGCCCTCAAAGTGAGGGAATATCAGAAACTTGGAATGTGCTCAACTAGAGTGTATTCTACCATGCCAAATGCTTAGGACTTCATCATGCACAAGCTCACACCAAGCCTCATTACTTTCAGATCTTTTCTATCTGTCTCTTATATTCTCCTTACATAAATGTTTGCACCTACTTTAATGGTTTTCTTACTATATTTTTATATACATTTGAAAGCATCTTGGATTCAGGTAAACAAATTTATTCTGAAATCAAAAATTATTTAACTGCTCAAGTACAGATATATTCTGTTTCACCCTTCTCTCTCTTTTCAAGTCCAGGGGTCAGTGGAGAGAGAAAGTAAGACATTTGCATACACATGTGACAGCTCTGAGCTTCCATGATTTTCCTCCTGCCAAAACAATGTGGCTTTATTAATACTCTTAAGTTCTTCATTTGTTTATTGGATGTTGATGAGAAAAATCGACAGAAAAAAATGTTGAACAAATAAACAACTTCTTGCATTCTCTAGAAGGTCGTCCTTGTGAGGGACAACACTGTCTTGTATTTATTAACAATAAAAGTCCCGGAAGTAACAAGGATGAGCAAGGGTTATAAAATCCACAGCAGTTATGAATACCTTTTAAAATGACATGTAGTATTTATTATAGGCTAGCCTAAATTACAGCTACAGTTAGTTTTTAATCATCATTTTGACTACTTCATTCTGGTTTCAAGAAAAGAAGTTTACTAATTTTACCATTCGGGAAGGGCAGATAACAGCTAAACACCAGAAGCAGCTACAAAATGGAGGCAATTGGAAGCAGTCTAATCCATAAAAGTCCTGGTCATTTCACAATGAAATGAAAGTTTATTTTTTGGTACCTGGGATTGAACCCAGTGCTGCTTAACCACTGAACCACAATGGCAGCCTGCATTTGTTTAATTTTGTATTTTGTTCTTGTTTTTTTGAGACAGGGTTTCCCTGATTTGCTTTGAGCCTTACAAGTTGCTGAGGCTGACTTTGAACTTGTAATCCTTCTACCTCAGCTTCCTGAGTCACTGAGATAACAGGCATGTGCCACTATGCCTGTTATGCTAAGTTTATTTCATTTTCTACCAGTTATACTAGATGATAAAAACCATGCACTTTGATACCTAAAATTTCCTTCTTTATTGCTGTATAATAATGTATTTAATGCTTGTTGTTTTATTTAATTTATTGTCTCATGATCAAGTAGCAAAAGTGTAGGAGAGTGCTTAAAAACCTAAGAGCCCTTGCTTTGTCATCAGAAAAACCTGGAACAAATCTCATCTTGGCAGTTTCTAGTTGAGAAATTTGGGTGGGCAGATGATTAAACTATGAGGCTATTTTATCATCTGTAAAATGGAGTAATGCTTTTATATATATATATATATATATATATATATATATATATATATATATACAGCTTTATGAGATATATATCTCATAAAGCTGTTGTAAAAAATAAATGAGATCATGTTTATAAGAGTGCTCAGCATGCTACCCAACATGTAGTGAGTAATCAAGTTTAGTTCCCATTGCTATTCCTAATACAGTTTTATAGTGGTTTATCACTTTTATACTGTGATTCTCAAGCTGGAGCAATCATGCCCCCCAGGGGACATCTATAATGTCTAGAGGCATTTTTGGTTTTAGTAGTTGGGAGGAAAGTGCTCCTGACATCAAGTAGACAGAGGCCCCAAATGCTGCAAAGTCCCAGTGCATAGGACAGCTCCCATGACTTCAGAGAATCATCTAGCCCTAAATGCCAATGGCGAGGAGGTTTAGAAACCTGCTTGAACCATTTATTTTTGAGTACTAAGCTTAGCGATATTAATTTCTTTGTATTTAATTAACAGCATAATGTTTTCTTTTGTGATAAGTTTAAATTAGTGACCTCATCTGTAGAATCAGTATTTTCCATAAAGTTTTCCCATTCATAGTGAGTTATAGGAAGAGTTTTAAGATGATTCCTTATTGTTACTCCTTGGAAAATAGACTATGTGGACTTTGGTTTTAAGATAAAGCACTTATTTAAAAGTGGAAAATAATTTTGCACTGGATATATTTTATTACTCAAATTTCAATTATTAAACAAGTTCTCAACATCCATGTATGACATGAAAAACAATTAATATTTGGCAAATGGCAAATATAGGTAAAAATGTAAAGCAAAATGTAAGAATGGAAAATTATTATGTAGAATTATATTTAAATAGCCCATTCTGATCAGTGAAATGTATATAGCTCTTTGCTGAATCAAGTTAGGTACTTCTTCAGTACTTATTAGACAAGAAATATATTTAATTTGCTGAAACTTTGTGAATAGGTACATATTATGCTAATGGTATATGCTGTTTTCTGATGAATTTTGCTGCACTGCTGTCTTAGAATAAGGTGACAAGGATTTCTTTTTCTAAGTCCTTTCTTTGTAAAAGTCAGAAATCTTCGCTTTCTTGGCCTTCTCTGTTCAGTAAAATCCCAGTATTAATTTTCATTCCATTCAATGCATTTAGAATTGTGTTAGTACATTCTGATTTATAGCATCCGTCTTCTATAACAAGGAAATCATGTGTTAGTCCTATCACTTCGAGATCAAAATGAATGAACAAACATAATTTAATTCCATCTGAATACTCTAGACTCTGACAGGGTGACAAGCATAGATAATGCAATAGATATTTTTATTTCTTTCAGCATTGACTTTTATTTCCACAACATATATTCTTACTGGAAGTATGTAGTTGAAATCATTAGAGCCACAGAAAAGTACTGAAATCTCAGAAGCATTCTCAGTGTTTTGTGTTAGCCTGGTTTTAGCAGCAGGTTAACAGAATTTTGAGTGGTGTTCTGAAGGTATATGAAATTACTAATTAGTTCACTGATGGCCTGGCTGGTGAAATGAAAATTATACTTCTAAAAAATTATTCAGACCATAATTTCAGGTAAGTACTGAGAGGTTTATTGTTTATCATTTGAATTGAGAGTTACTTGAAAAGTAGAAAAAAAATTCTTGGGTTAAAGATTAATGGAATAATTCAACTAGAGAGGAATAAAAGAGGACCCATAAATGGAAGATCTGAAAGCTTGGGACTTTATTTGTAAATCGGAAATTACATATGAATAAAAGAGGAGCATTAAAATATGCTTATGAAATTCAATATTATACAATGAGAAATTATTATTTAGGATCTATATTATAATCTACACATATTTAAAGGAATGGGAAGTTAGTGATTTTACAAAAAATTGGTTATGGTGTTTGTTCTAGTACTGTTTAGCATAATTAGACACAGATAATTACTGCTGGAACATGATTTTCCTCTTTATAATTTAAAACCCAGAGATAAGACTTTACTTTAATGAATATGAGACTAAATATCTAATACTTCCAGCATCTTTGTCTTGCTTATATTAAATTTATGAGTCTTGAATCTTAATAAAAGAATAAGCACTATTATTTTTAAAAATTTTAAATATCTTTCATTGATGAAATAAAATAGTCTAATAGATACATTGGTAAATATTAAAGGCAAAACCAATAAAACAATGATTTTTCAAATTTTGCTAGATGTAGAACTTCCTTTGGATGTCAAATAAAATGACAGCATTTCTAGTTAAAGACTGACAGTTGATTTCTTAGGGGTTATTTTCAACTAGAAAAAGAAAAAAGCTCTGCATTTAAAATAGTTCAGAATATTTACTTGTTCTGTTATTCAGAAAAACATGCTGGCGTTCTAGAAATGAAAATGCCAGTTTCAGGATTTTTCATAAATTTGTAACACAAAATGTTCACTTATCAGCTGCTAAATGTAAAGTTCAAAATAGTATGTATATTATAGAGTTTAGAAAGTGAAATTTTATAATGCATAATAAAAATGTTAAAATCATCATCACAGCTAATGCTTATTAACTTCCTGGGGCTAACACCTATTGTGACCCTATCAGGTCTCCAATTCTGGTCCCTGAAAGTAAAATGCTGAGACGGGCTTTCCATGATCCACTCAGTCAAATGGTGATTGAGTGGTAAGGCAAGCTCCTCCTGAGAGGTGTGGGGCTCCTTAGCAGGTGACTTTGTTTATAGAACTCACCCTTGCCCTTTCTGAACTTTCTTAGAAATGTCTTTTGCTCTAAGTTCATTCCGTAGGATCATTTTTCCTTTCTCCCTTACTAGCTATATACTTGCGCTAGGTTGTAACACTCCACATATTTCAGCCCAGAAATTTACTCTAATAAATCTCATATATGTCTAGAGTAATCTGCTTTTTTGAGGACCCATATTAATAACCTAATATGTAGTAAATTCTTAGTATGGTTATTAGATTCTAAAAACAACATAAGTTGGGATAAGTACTGTTAGTATTATCGTTGTCATTTCATATGAAATCTTTCTGGGTTTTTTTTTTTCTTTGGTAGGTCATCTTCTGGCAAAGTCTCTGCACATTTGCTTGGTAGTCCTACACTTATTGAAGTGGTTTGATGGTATAAGACCATTTTCCCTTTCAGTCCATCAATTGCAGGAGATTCTGAATCGCCTTGTATTTTTCCAGTGTTCATATTTTAAAGTTATATTGTAATTTTCTTTTTATAGCTTTAGTGATCTGTATTCTAATTTTGAGCAAATGAATTCCAGCTTTCTTCTGCTAAAAGGTATTTTCAAAACATGTCCACTATGGCTGCCAGTTACCCTAATGTGGGCTCTCTTTGTATGGCTGTTTCCCCTTTTTCTCTACAAACAGGCTCTGTTGCCATGTGGAACAGGATTGCATTATAGGGACTATCCTTCAGTTTGACAGGAGGGAAATGATTTCAACTTAAACTTCACCACAGACATATTCCCTGATAGGCCTGAAGTAATTTACCCCGTTAGCTACTGATCACCCCATTCCTAATTGGACCATCACTTCATTCTTTCCCACTCACTATCCCACTGGGAAATAGGATATTTAAAATTTACTGATTTATATTTGAGATTGCAGTTGTACATGCCCGTAACTCTAACCAATATGGAGTTTGAGACAGAAGGAATTAAAATTCAAGACCAGTCTGGGCAAATTTAACAGACCCTGTTTCAAAATAAAAAGGGGTTACGGATATAGGGATATATTGCCAAAAAAAAAAAAAAATGCTGATTAACCTTCTCAGGACGCCAAAGCAATTATAGTTTTCTATGAATTTCCATTATGTATTTAGTTAATTAATATAATCTCTAAAAGTAAAAATTTCATTATTTAATAACAATGATATAATATGATACAGTTTCTAAGAGAATCCATAGCATCTATTATAGATTATCCCTTTCAAATGATTCCTCTGCCAGGTACCTGTCTACTGCTGCTTTTAATATTATTTAATGATTTGTTCATATCGATCGTTTCATTGTGACATTTCCATACATGCATATATAAGGTGCTTGGATTATTTTCTCTCTCCCTACTCCTCTCTCTTACCACCCCTGCTTTCTTCCTCCCTGGTTCTTTGTAATTCCAAGTAAACTCAGATTAAACTGTTGAGATTGAGGCTAGCTTCTGACCAGTGAGATTTCTGCTCTCTACCCCATGTTTTTATACAGTATAATTTGAAGTAACTAGATAAAGAAATGCCAAAATGCTTTATTTCAAGATTTTATTGGGCATATATAGAATTCAGCATCTAGTTAAATAGAGCCAGTCTATAACTTTATAAAATGAGGAATATCTATTCTTGAACATCTAGCAGCTATTATAATCCCTGAGGAAAATACACAATGTAGACATATACAGTGAAATATGTTCCTGGAACTATAATCAATTTAATATTTTTAATAGAGGAAAAGAAAGTATAGCTAAAAAGTTGAAAATTCGAACAACAACAGCACTATATAATACAAATAATATAACTTACCAAAAAAAAGTATGCATTTCTAGTGTTTTTCAAGATGGTTCATTATGAGACTTCTGAAAAAACCTTGTTAAAAGTTAAATTTCATTTCTCAAACAATACTTAGTGCTGTTATTTACAACAAAATTTATCTTTTATGATATATCTTACATAGTAACACTGTGATTTTAATAAAGTACCACATATTTTGAATGCTTGTTTCAAAGTTGTTTAGCAAATATTAGACTTTATTTTATTTAAAAATCTCAGGAATGCTGTTTTATATTTCTCATTAGCTCTGTTTTGTGGGAAATTTTTTTTTTTAAATGTGATTAACGTATTTGGAGACTTAATAGTGATTGTTAGGTCGATTCCAGGAGGCTGGGGACAGTGCATCAGGCAGTCTGTGTGAAAGAACAACCAATCAGACGCTGGCAGACAAGCCCCAAGGGCATCTCGCAATCACTGATGATCCATGGAATCCCCAGCCAATGCCCTAGGACAAGGCCCCCAAACTTCCTCTTCCCGTCCCAGATTATAAAGTCACTGCCCAGCCAGGGCCACCTGCCAATTCTCCTGCCCAACCTCACTCTGTTGGTACAGGTGAATCTGGCCAAAGAGCTGCTGATCCCAATAAAAAGATTTTGCTAAGCTGCTTTTAGGGCTGACTCCGTTTTGAACATCCCTGCCTGAACATTTAGTGCTGAACACTTGCGTTTCCTGATTTTTACATGATAATTTCTCTCCTAAAAGGAATATGTAAACATACATACATATATATATACACATACACATATAATACTTTATATATAAGCTATATGTTTAAGATCTTGATAAATTTTATGAGTTAGTTTTGTTTCATCAGGGATAAGGGAGGGTAATTGGGGGGGTACTCCTGGAGATAATTGCAATATCCAGAATATTTACACATTTTATACATATTTTATATTATTTTGTTAAAATCGTGTAAGGTTGTTCAAAAATAAAAAAAAAAGAATAAAATAAATGTTTAGCTAGAAAAATTCGAATAGTATCTCATAGATAAAAATAAAAATAGATTTAAAACATTGGATTTAACTGTAGAAGAAAGAAGGGATGAAAATATCTTGTGGTGGTGGTGCATTAAAATATAAATTTGAATCAGTAACCTAAACGTTTTAATGCGTCTTAAGGAGAGTAAATGCAAAAGGAAATACTTCCTTCATCCCCACCCCCACCTATTTCAAGTACGATGACATTCAACATATTTTGTGTTTTTGAACACAGTTTTTAAAATCCGTATGTTAGCCGAATCCAAGGAACTACAGGTATTTGGCACTAGTAATTTTCTCTTTCTTTCTGCTAGGAATTATAGGATGAGGGTTTTCTGAACTAAAATGATAATATCATATAACCTCTCTTTAAAATAAAAAAGATGATTTTTATATTATTTCATTTTTTTAATCATTCAAGTCACCAAGATTTTTAGAAGTTTGCTCTCCTCTGTTATTTCCCCCAATGAAAAAACAAACACTAAAGTTAATCTTTCCCACAGTCCAGCTGCATTTTAAAAAGCTGAGCTCACTCAGTCAAAGAAACAGGGAAAATCCTCTGACCTTGGCCAGGTACATGATTATTTTGCAAATTAAGTGGTGGGATGTGTGACTTTTTTAATGAGACAAAATTTGCATTGAGTTGTAATCTGATTGCTGACATACACCATTTGAACCTGACCCTAGGGTTAACCCAGTTCTGGTTAATTTATAAAAACAACACATACCTGTAAAGTTAGCCTGGGAGTATGATTTACTAATACTATACTACATTTTAAAAGTTTCTACTTAGCTTAGTGTACTAGAAACATTTCTTTTTTTATAAGAGAGAGAGTGGGAGAGAATCAGTTTTTATTGTGTTTTTCACATGGTCTTCATTGCTCTGACACTTAGTTGTGTACATGGGTGCTGGGGTTTGAACTTGCATACTCACGCATGCAGGGCAAGCACCATAACCACGGAGCCACCACTCCAATCCCTAGAAACATTTCTTAATGGTGACTAGTTCCGTATTCCTTTTTCATTTTCTTTCTTCTTCTTCTTCTTATTCTTTTTTTTTTTTTGAGAATGAGAGGGAGAAAAAGAGTTATTTTTTTTAATCTTTTTTTTTTTTTTTCCCTTCACTTAGTTGTGTATGTGTGCTGGGACCTGGGTCCATGAGTATGCCAGGCAAGCACTCTACTGCTGAGCCACCTCTCTAGCCCCTATTAATTCCCTTTAAAAAGTTAAATATATTAGGCAGGAGAATGAAATAGTCTTTAGAATTGGATGAGTCTTTCTCTTCACGCGTATAATGTTACCTTGTAGGAGTAGTATTCAGTGTCTCCATAGGAATGTTTGGCGTATACATTTAAGTGTACTTTTATCCTAATAAAATGGAAAAGGATTGTTTCCTCTGAATTTCCTTAAATGAATGATTAGACAAACCATGCTTAGAGGAGAGGGACAGGAGTCAGTGCAAACGCAGTGCCTAAATAAATGCCCAGTTGCTTGATTTTACTTGTCAGTGGATTCTGTGGACACATCTCCAAAACTCCTATACATCCTAGTCCTCTTTTCTCTGAATTACATCAGTTGTTTCACATGTGTAAAGATTAAGAGAAAAAGGATGAATTATGTAAAACATTAATTTGATGAACTGTTTTAAACTACTGTTTTTCATAATAAGAAGACATTATAGATGTGGATCCTTCAAATATGGATGCTTGAATTACAGGAGTCATTTCAAATTCCTGTGCCTTGTATGTGCAGCCATTGTCTTTTATGTCCCAGTTAATTGTAGCAGGTGGAACTGCTTTGAGGCAACTTAGGAATAAACTTGCTGCCACAGTGGGGTCTGAGCCTAAGGGGAGACACTCACCTCAGGACACTCAATGCATCCTGTCTGCTACAAAACAGGGTATCTGTAGGGTGTGGTAATGAAGGAAGCAAAGAACAGCTCTTACTGCTAGAAAGGTCTTCCCTGGAGTAGCATAAAAGATTTCTGGGATATGGAATACGAAAGTAGATAACAATCTGCCCTCAGTCTAAGGTATAGTGAAGACTTTTTCCTGAGTTTGGATTCAAGATCTGGATGACTTAAAGCCTGCCCTGGACATGATGTCTATCATGCTGGCGTAGTTACTAATAATGTTCCCTGTTATAATCAAAAGCATCTGCTTTGAAAGAAAGATAAACTGTAGACTCTGGAGAAGGTTTATGAGTTAAGATCCTTAGCCCAAGAAGGAATGGCAAACCCAGGCAGATTATCAAAATAGTGACTCCAACAAGGGAGTAATTGTGTATCAGGAGTATATTTCACAATAGAGGCTTTGAAACAGTGCAAAAACTCTGTTACAGAGCTATGAACAACATCAGACCTTAGGGAGGAAGGGTGAGTAATGTTAGAATTCTGCTGAAGGTCTGTTTTTTTTTTCTTTTTCTTTGAACAGTGATTGAACCAGAAATGTAGAAAGTGTTTGCTAAATGCAGATTCTCAGGCCTAACCACAGACTGGTAGAATGAGGGTCTCCTGGGGTGAGCGTTCAGTTAGCATTTTCATAAGCTCCCTGGTGATTTACCGCTAAAGTGAAAGTACCATTGTAATAGAGATGTGAGAGTGGTGGGGAAAGTAGTTTGAAAGAAAGCAGGTGTCATCTAAAATTCTGTGAAGATAAATTGGTTGCATATAAATTACAAACACACACCTTTAGGGCTTTAAGAGAGTAAGATGATCCTCACTAGTACTACATGATTTTTATCATTTTTGCATTAAATTATATGAATTTGCTCATCATGTCCTAAATATAATAGAAATGTTGTGCTAGGTCAAGAACAGGGCTTACTGATTTGCCCTGAAATCTACTATATAAAATTTTTCCTTAGCAAATGATAAAAAGGAAAGAATACCTTGGGGGAAAGCACCATTCCAGAAAAAAATAAGTTGATGCTATTTGCATTAGATGGATCTGTCTCTTTATTTTATTTTAATGTTTATTCAATAAACAACAGGAGGGGTTCATTATCATACAATCAAGAACAAAAATGTAATGACAGAACAAGCCAATATTGGTGGTTTCCCCCTTTGGGTTCCCCATGGTTCCATGTTTCACTTTACTTAAAACCCAAGTTAATTGGACTTCTTGTGGAAGTCAGAGGTTCCCCTCAGGTTAAATTCCCCCATACTACCTCCCTCTGGTCACCTTGATGCCCATCCTATTCCCTTCCCCCATCCTTAACTCCCTTCCTACATACCCCAGGAACCTAAGCACAGTTCCCCATGATCATGTAAGAATTCATACATGCTGAGGTAGTTGATAGGTTATGATCTGACTCTTTAAATAGAAATGTCAATAATTTTATGAGAAGAAAAGAGAATATATTCACAATAATTATGATATGTTGGTATGGGGTAATACACGTCATAGACATACATATTTCCAAGTAGTCACTAACTTGTTATGCACTTCAATCTTGCTACTGGGCATAAAGTCCAGAGATCTGTGGAACTGACTTCTAAGAAATGCAGAATCACAGGCCCCACCTCAGAGGACCTACTGGAATCTGAATTTTCATACACACTTGGTCATTCATTCACAGGGGAATTCAAGTATCAGAAGCACTGTTCTACCAGAGTAAGTGCCTAACCTGTAAATATTCTGCTTTATGTTGGAAGAATAATCTCAGTAGAAGGTAGAAAGTTAGAATGAGTCCGCTAAAATGTTGTTATTCAAATTTCAATCTTACTGTGATTCTGAACTACTTGAAAGAACATCTTTTACGGAAGTAAAAACCATTTCACTGTTTGGTAGTTTAGAGAGTTCATAGCAGTGTGGTGCACTCAGTGGAGTAAAATTTTGTTTGTGATTTTGGGCTATCAAAGTTAAAAAATGTTTTTCTATGTCATAAATGACTTCAGTACAGTAAATAAAATTGTATCATTGGTCTTAAATGTCTACAAGCCAATATTGTTTGAGAGCACATTTTGTGTCATGAACTTTCAAGATATCAGTGGCAGAATTTTGTTTGTGGAAGAAAAATAACGTAACTCAGATGTTGGAAGAAAAGTCAAAACAAAAACAAGAAAATAGAGTTCCTTAAATCTGAAGAGAGAACAGGATATTTATTAGACTGTGTTCTTTCTAGGATAATGTCTGTTTGGTAAGACGAAAGCAGGAAAATTGTTTAAAATACTGTAAACTAGAGATCTAGTCTACTCCTCAGTTAAGGGGAAGCTGATAAGAAGTCAAAGATAAGCCCGAATCACAAGTGAAACCAAACCAGTCAAAATACAGTGAATCATGGATTTAATATAAGCCTTTTGTTTTCAAAGTTAGGTGCAGTACTTCAGCAGCCTAGGTCAGCCTCTCCCAGACAGTAATTGACCCTGTCCTTTCCACCACTCCCCAAGGGATTGTTTTACAGGCAACCCGCAGAGCAGTGAGTTCAGGAAATCTGTGTACTTCATTTCTTTTTCATTGAAGGAATCTGCATTGATTATGGTAGAACCAACAGTGTGTGTTGTATATCAAAGGCTGTGAGTAGATTTGAAGTTTAGAAAGACCTGCTTTATTTTGCTCAATCTGGGCTTTATAAAAAGAGGTAAACTTATCATGAAGCACCTATTAAACCTCAATCCTGAAGGAGAACTGTGAAGGGAAGGAGCCTGGTGCTTGTGCTCCCGGCTCTCACTTTCTTGCCCTTGCTGCTGTCTTTCCCCTTTCTTGCTCACATGGGCCAGGGTTGATCTGAGCCCACAGAGGACTCTAATGGTGTTGGCTACTTTGTCTCTTGAGCAATTCCAAGTATATTTGTACTTGTTTCTTCAATATGAACCCATAAAATGGCATTTCTTGTAACTCTTACTGATTCAAACCAAAGTTCATCTAGTTATGGGCATCCTTAAAAGGTTCCTTCAGATTTTATTTCAGTCCCCCTAAATAACTTGATATGGATGCAAAATTTTTTAAATTTACCCTAATTTTCTTTTTCACATTGCAAAACATTATTTTTCTTATTCTATATTCTGAGTAATATAACATATTTCCTTTTTTCTAGTCAAACCCTTCATATTTTCTTCAGTGGTAAGCACAATAAACTATTTCTTGAAATGTGTGGAGCAATAATTATGCCGCGTTCGACCGGCGAAGCGGCAATAACGACACGCACACACTTGTTGCTTCTGGAGATCTCCCGTGCTCTCTCTTTATTCAGGAAGTTGCACCACTTATATAGGGCAGGTAACCCAATCAGCAGGTTGTTGCTATGAGGAATAAAGCTCTGCTGCCGGCTCCTATTGGTTGTCTCTAAGTGGTCAGATATTGCAAGCATACGAACCAGGGGCAGCACGAAGTCAGCTGACTTGGCTTGGCCAGCTGCCAGCCGCCATCTTAAAGCTGCCTGCGTGGCGTGGGCCCCAGGTGCCGCCTGCCACAAATTATATATGGTATTTAATACTTACAGATCCAAATAACAAGCATCTTCTAGTAGGTGGTGATTTTATTGTTTGTTTTATAAATTATATTTGCAATGGCAAATCAGAAACCTTTAATCCACATGTGTATAACTTTTAAAAGTGACTTCTGTTTTAGAAAGTTATGTGTTTTACTAACATACTTGTGCCTCTGTTGTTCTTAACCTCAATACTGTGTGCACAAGTTAATAATCTGTTCTAAAATGCATTATATATAAAAACAAATTTTGTGAAGCATAATCTTATACATTATTTAATATGGGTTTTAAATTACTCCTTGACTATTTTGCAGCCTTTCAAATCTGCACTTCTTTACTATACAATTTTGAAGCCTTTACAGTTTAGACATAACTGATTCTCCATTGATATTGATTCATACTTTAAAAAGGTTTCAGAGGCATTAGCTATCACTGTAGATAATATTTAGATTCTATGTTTAACTGAGGACCTCTTTCAGGCTTCAGAAATATAGTGGTAAGAAACAAGATAAATTACAATAGTATTTTTTAAAGATATTATAGCTTGAAAACTTATTCAAATATAAAGTTTGGTAAAGTAATCTATTCAGGAAATGTTTACTTGCTTGATTATGAAATATGAGCACTGAAATGAATGATGGTCCCTGGGCATATTATAAAGTCCCCTTGGAATTTGTGTTTTCCCAGCCAACAGAAGACCTTGTCTTGAATTTAAATGAGCACTTAAATTACCGTGTCTGAATCATGTCTAAATAATCTAAATTCATTGGTGCTAGATTTGTAATAAATTAAATATGAACCTTGAGAGGAAGTTTGTTCTACTCTTCCATTCACTGGAGTAGTATTATTGAAAGCCTTCCCTTTCCATGCGCTGACTGAAAATGGGACTTCACTTAACAAGGCATAGTGTGAACTATGCATTGTACTATGAAGCAATACTGTAAGTGCTAAAAATAAATCCTATATTAACTATAAATAGCCACTGCTAAGTTCTACAAGTATGTTTTAACTAAGAATGCCTTGATGCCAGAAGGATAGAAATAATAGACATATTTACACATATGTGCATATTTTCACTCACACAATCACTTATTCAACAAGTAGTTATCAAGCAACAATTTTGTATAAGGTACAGTCCTTCCTCTGGGAATATGTCAGTGAGCAAAATTTCAAGGATGTCTTGGAGATGGCAAGTTAATCAAGTGAAGAAAATCTTTCCTGTTAAGTAATCTGCATATTGAAGGATATGTAGAAATTCAGTAGATAAAGCAAGACATAGGATGTGGGGGAGAGATTCAGGAATTTCAGATCCAGTAAGAACTGAATATGATGATTGATTGGGATCCTTAGCACTAGCAACCAGAATCATGGTTCTTAACCAGGCTTTTCCCAGGGACTAACCTGGTACATAGAAAAGAACTTAGTTAATCTTTTAGAATGAATCAGTGAATTCTGATACGATACCTTATACCCATCTACTGAATTTAAATGCACTTGTAAGTATACACATGTGTCTTTTCATTTTAGTTGCCTTACATGAATTTTCTCTAGGGATGGTCAACATTTCTCTATCCAAGGAAGCTAGAGTCATGACCTAAGTTCTATTTCTGATCATTGGATTCCCAATTCATATCCATTTTCTTTAGACTTATGTATTTGGGTGCAAAATTCCTGAGAAGGAAAAATATCACCAATTACTAGTTTACATCCATCATAAGCTTGCAGTGATTTTTGGCAAAAAGAGCTCAACTTTGCTTTTGGAGTTTAACACAAAGAAACCCAAATAGATATTTGTCTAATTGATTTTAAACTTTTTAACTTTAAATTATTCCTCTAAATGTCAAGCTCAAAAAGGTCAACCATCTTTGGAACCGAAGGGGCTATTTGAGATGCAACTCAGAGAAAAATTGAACTCTTTTTATCCTTCTCTATGTGGATCATAGGAATAATGCCAGAAGCCTTGGAGTTTATCTAAGAATAATAAAATAGGAAAGAAATGTAGACATTAATTACTTACGTTGTAAAATATAGAACAGGGAAAATAAAGTTAGAATAATCTGTATTTGGTTTGGAAGAATGAGAGAGATGGTGTGATTACTGCCCTTAAGGCTTGTAGAGGCATATTCTTAGATCAATTTTATAGTTCTGATGTGACAAACTATGCTTGTGTTTATTAGTCAGTTTATCTGGAAAATGCTACAGGTAGCTTAATCCTAATTTATGTAGGGGTGACCTTAGTTAGCAATAAGAAATGATACTCTTCCAAGAGTTTATAGTTATCAAAATGAGATCTCTGTTTCTCCAAGAGAGTTAGGGTCTAATCAGTCATAGATAATGATATGATACAGTTTAATAAGATTAATTCTACACATAATACATAACCATAAGAATTCTCTATATTGAGATCTGTTGTTTACTTTTAAAACTGCATTTTACCTACCTCTTTGAGCTCCAGTTTTGTAATATAAAAAATGCAGGAATAGGAATATGTTTTCTCTAAGTGGTTCTCTTACTTAAACATTCCTATTACAGTGTGTGAATGTTTGTGAGTATATAATCTTGGTTTGCAAAATGCCTCCTAAACTACAATGTCAGTATTGAGAAATTCTAGGTTCTGTCCATATACTCAATAGTTCTGTGACTTTGGGCAAGACAATGAAAGAATCAGATCAGGTGAAGGATTTATAAAGTTATTTCAAACTTTAACTCTTCTGGTTGGCTGAAGAGATGGAAATCCCAGTCATTGTTAAGAGCATTAAGCAAACACACAAAGGATCCTGAAAAACTAAGAACATAAAGATTCTTTCTTTTCTCTGGTATGTGAGATGGGTGTGTATGCATGCACCCCCCTCCCACAAATATACATCATTATTACATCTGTGTTATGTAATTTTAAGTGACTGAATATGAATATATTCATATTTTCTATTTTACCATGAGAAAAAGATAAAGGAAGAGATAGGATCAAGATGGATGCCTTATGGTTAACTTTACCTTTCTATCCCCACTTTTTCAAAGCACTATTTACTATACCATATCCATTTAATGTGGGGCACTGATCTGAGTTTTCATACCATATTAAAGTAAGCATCACTGAGCAAGTTCCAACTGACCTTCAGAGAAAGCTTTAACCCTCTCTGTTCCTTACTCACAGGGATGGTAATCCCTACAGATACACTGTGAAGCATTTTAATATTATAGAAGAAAAGTACATACTTTGGCCTAGTTCATTCTGGTTTCAAATAATTTATCTACCACTTGCTAACTATTGACCCATATAAACAATTAAATCTCACTGAGTTTATACTTCCTAATTTGAAAAGAGGGTTACTAGTATGTTTCAAGGATACTTTGACTTGGTAGATTACATACACACACATCTTTAGGTGCAATCTCAGTAAATGTTTACACATGCACAATCAGATACATAGACTCATGCATTAATCGTCATGTGCATATTTATGAATAGATATGTGTTTCCATTCTATCCTTTAGAATAATCACAGATGTATAAAAATCTACCCACTAGACATTCTTCTAGTTCTTGGGAATATTTGTACTTTGGGGGATCATTAGGAATCATGTAGTTCAGTGACTTTTAAATCTTATTTTTAGAAATTATCAAAACATAAGGTTTGATGATGGTACTCCATGGTAGTTTCTTTTTTAAAAAGCAGTGTAGAGGTGAAGAGGAGTCGGAGCTGGTGAATGGGGAAGGTTGAGTGGATGAATTTCCATATGACTTCACCTACTTTTCAATTAGAGCAAGTCTACTGGCATGTTTAATTTTAATGTATTTTTGTTAGAAAGTGTTTTCTATTACTTAAATGTCCACATCTTCATCATCAACAAAAAACACACAGATCAAAAACATACAGATCACCCTCATTTTGTACATGATATTTGAATTCGGCAACATTACGTGACCTGTGGAGGGTCCCACAATAGTTCTTGTTGAACAAATCAAAGCAAATCCATTTTTAATCAATTATTGAAATATTGTTGGGTTTTTTATTTTTATTTTTGCATTTTTCCCACTTACTATTTCCTTTATCTAACTGTTTTGAAATAATTACTAAGTTGGAACTTAAGAGACGATGTACATCCAAGTGTTCTTTATTTAAGTGCAGTCTTTGAGAATACTTCCAATAATATTAGGGTACAAAAGGTGGCAAAATGAGGGAAAGATAAATTGGTGAAATTGAAAGTAATTAAAAGTTGTGATCTGGGTCTGGAGCAGTGGCTCAGCGATTATGGTGCTTTCCTGGTATATACGAGGAGTATGCAAGTTCAAACCCCAGCATCACATATACATCAAAGTCTCAGATTAATAAAAGCCACATGAAAATCTAAATAAAATTGATTATATCTCTCATTGTCCCTCGCTCTTTCAAAAAAAAAAATATATTGTGATCTGTGATTTGACATACTTGAGGGCCCCTTTCCTGGTTGGGCTAAATTCAAGATTTTATCAGTTATACTGATTAAAACAACATGCTTTTCTCAGAAGCAGATGACCCTAGGCCAGCAGAAGTGTTAACAGGTTATATCACCATTTCACTACATTGGCTGCCACTTAAATTGTATGAGGCACTTTATCCATGTTAAGATGTACCTACACCACTGAGTCACATCTGTGGACTGAGGACAGATACTACTATTTCTTAAGAGTCATATTGATTCCAGTATGCAGCCAGGGTTGCAACTACTAGGTTATATGAATGGGAATTCAAATGATTTCAACAGATAGGAATAGAACAAAAACAATTCCTTTGAAAAATTAAACCAAGCTTTTGCAGGTTTAATTCATCTTATTAATGTACTTCCATACTCCATCATACTCATTCTCCTTACAGTGTTCTTTGGCAGTGTAAATTGGTAACAATGATATGTACAAACTTAAAAAAAGAAAGCAATTCTGTAGTCTCAAGTTGCTGTGAGAAAATCCTATCAATATTATTTCTTTAACGATAAGGATGAATGCTTTCCTCTAAGAGGGAAGGTTTTTGTTCTTTTTTAAATTCCTTCTTTTTAATAATTTGTTATTCATTGAAGATGTCAAATTAAGGTCTATATTCACATGGCACTGAATTACTCCTTCATTATATGTTTCTTGGTACCAAGGTGAAAAATCAAGATGATAATTCACAGTAACCTGAAGTAGTTTTAAATTAAACTAGTTCTTAGAACAATGTGTTTTTCCAACATGCTCTGAAATGTTCACTAAAGTAGGGTCAATATGAGTCATTGGTGATTATAATTAAAAATTTTCTTACTTTGGACAAAAGTCACCAAACATATTTAGTATGGGGAATGCACATCCCAAAATGGCCACCATCTGCTCTAAATGTTTTTTAAGGCAACTGCTCCAGCCCTGAGAGTCATTTTTTTAACCTGAAAAATTATTAGGTATTTAGTTGACAAAATACAAAATTATTAGGCCCAATTTGGGAATTACAGGAATGATAAGAGCAGAAACATGATATATCTATCTTTTTTTTTTGGGTGGGGGTTATTGTTTTTTAAAAAACTATCAGCTTTTTGGTGTATAATTTACAGATTATAAAAATTACCCATTTAAACTATACAATACAATGATTTCTAGCAAAATTCCTGAGTCATGCAATTAAAATCACAATCCAAATTTAGAACATTTCTCTCCCCCCATAAAAGGACCCTGAAAGGAGGGTTTTAGTGTATTTTTCCCAAACAGATCTCTTCTGTCGATTGACAGTCAATTCCTTTTCCTACTGCCCAAGCCAATTGCTTTTAACTTTTCCCCTGCCTCGTGTATAACTGATGACATGACTTTAGTCTGGTTTTGGAATCCCAGGGAATTGATGAACAGGAAATCAGAGCATGTAAATATGGTCTGCCTTGAACACTGGGTCTATGCTCTTTTCTTGTTAATAGACACAAGACTGTTTTTGCCTCAGGAAAAACAGTCTCTGAGTCTCTCATATAGTATTTAAGAGCAGGGACTTTATTATCTCAGTTCAAATTCCATCTCCAACACATATTAACTATATATCATTGGAAAATTTGTTTAACCTTCTTAGTTTGTAGTTTCCTCACCCATAAAATAGGAACAATATTATCTGTTACATAAGGCTATTGTGAACACTGAATTAAGTAGCATACCTACAGTACTTAGAACAATGCTTACCATAGGGATAACAATAATTATAGTCACTTTTTTAATGTTTGCCATGTAGCTAACACTGTGCTTGCTTTACATGTATTAACTATTAAATCTTCTTAAAAACTCTTTGCGACAGGTAGTGCTGATAATGATAATAGAAACTAGGCACCCATGGGAAAATTGTTCTTAATCTGTTTTCCACTTGAAAGTTCCCAGACTATACTATTGGTACCTCTCCTCCCTCTCTCTCTCTCTCTGTCTCTCTCTCTCTCTCTCTCTGTGTGTGTGTGTGTGTGTGTGTGTGTTTTCTTACTTCACATGGGCCTTAATGGAATCTTGTTTGAGTTGTAGTGTCTAGAATTCTCTCCTCCTTGTCTTTGGGTATTTAAAAACCTGTGAGTTCTTCTGCCTTCCCAGCTATACTCTATTCTAAAGCATAATAAAGCACACATGTACATACTTTGTCTTTTGGATCAGGAATGTCAATTTAGTCATGATAGTTTCTTAATAAAACTTGTAGAACACAAGCAAGAAACAAGTGCATCCCTGTCATGAGGACTGGTGTGACTTTAGGAAAGGGTGGAAGTCAGGGATGAGATTCCAGTCAAGGGTGACTCTGGTCATGTAAAACAGCACTCTTATACAAATCCAAAAAATCCAAACAAACAAACAAAAACAACAACAACAAAAAACCTTACAAGAAGGAAGGATTTATTTTGGCTTGTGGTTTCAGTTCATGTTCCTTTATCCCCATGGCTTTGGGCCTGTGGAGAGGAAGAACGTGATGGCAGGGAATGGATGGTGCAGTCAATCTGCTCACTTCAAGGCTTCCTGGAAGATGGAAAAAAAGAGGAAGGGACTTGAGTGACTTCAAGGGCATGGCCCAGTGACCTCACTTCCTGCAATCAGGGCCCACCTCCTGAAGTTTCTTTCACCTCCCAAGAGTGCTATCAGCTGGGGACCTAGTCTTCCACACCTGAGTTTTTGAGGGACATTTAAGATCCAAAATATAACACTTATCAGACATTATGTCTCTTTTATGTGATGCAAGAATGATTTAAAGAGCTGTTGTAATATAGAATATGAACATAATTTTTTTAAAACTATAGAATATAATCATTGAAAATATCTTTGAAGTAGTTCACCACATATTTGCCCAGGAAAAGAGAAACATTTATTTAAATTACCATATACAATGGGCATACTTTTATGATTTTAATAAACTTCTTATATATGCTTGAAAACGTTCCTTAAAATCTTTCATAGCTTTAAAGTACATTATGTTTCAGAATGATTTGCCAGAGAAAGAGCAATGATTTTAATACAAATGTGGGATGATAAACATGATGTAACAGTAAGAATCATGGTATGTTAACTTTTACCTAGAATGTGTTTGCTTTTTTTACGTTGAGTGCTTATGGATGTGTTTCTTCACCAGGATTTGTTTTATGATGCATATACATGACTACTTTGTTTTCTAAATGCATCCTAATTTGGAATCCACAGTCCCTGGATTTTACTGTCATAGACAAAATGTAGCAAGATACTTACCCTGGCTGTGTGGGTTTCCAGTTCTGTGCTATTGAGGGTCTATTGGAGCTCTGATTCCTTGTGTGAAGTATACAGCCAAAACTCCATCTGGAAGGTCTTGGGAATAGATGCAGGTTTTTACAAAATAATTAAGGCAAGAAGATAATGGAAAACAATTGTATTGGGAAAATTATATACAACAATATTTCTCACATGTGTTTGTCAGTATCGACACTCCCAAGTGCATGTCTTTGTTTAGTGATGAGACTCCATTTATCAATCTCCATGCTACCTTTTTGCAGGGTTTGGTAATATGGGTTTTGCTTACATCTTCTCCTTAGCAGCTGATAATAATACAGAGCAATAATAAATTATAAAAGCATATTTTCTGCTATACTCTTTGATAAACTTAGCAACAAAGAGGCAGCTGGCACTTTAGTGTGTACAACTTCCTACATATTTCCCCAAAGTTCTAGCTAAACAAGAATACATTTATGTTTTATTTTGTTCTGATTAAACAGAAAGAATAGCATAGCCATGGATTGATGGGTTTCAGATTTAAAGCATTTCTGTTATAATTGTCAGGCCATCCATTAACCAATTTCTGAAGGACTAAATCTTTCTTATTCTTATGTTTCTCATTTGCTCAGTTTTATTCTTCTAAATGGGAAGCCTCCCCCATTTTAAAATATTTTTTCAGAGAAATAATTCATTCACTATAGAGATAAACAAGCCAACTAGATCAGTGTTGAAATTTAAATGTAGTACATGTGAGAATTTTTTTCAGATTTAAAATCTATTAATTACTTTTTTTAGATTCATTCACTCTCAAAAATCACTACAGTTTAAGGACTACAAAGGATTAAGCAATAGGAAGGATGTTAAGATGATTAACAAGTTTTTCCAAAAAGAAATAAAATTTCTAACACATGCATTAGTTATTCATTACTTGCTTTCAGTTATTATAGAATATGTATTGTGTGTTATACTAAGCACTGCATAGGTATTCTAAGCAGGGAGGCCCAAGACTTGTGGGGTGCTACTAATATTGCTTGGCTCAGGTATTAGTTACATGAGTGTAATTATTTATGTTTATTCATTAAGCTATACAATCATGTCTTGTGTATTCTTCCTTATGGCTGCAGTACCACAACTCCAGAGGTACGTGGGGAATCCTGGACACAGTGGATTTTACTCAGCCATAAAGAAGAATGAAATTATGGCATTTGCTACATCATGATAAGTGAAATAAGCCAGACTTAGAAAGTCAGTGGTTCCATGTTTTGTCTCACATGCAGAAACCAGATCAAAATTAAGCAGGGAAAGGAGGGAGTGAGCCCATGCAAGTAGAAGGGAGATGGTGGAGTAGAGGAAGTTGATAGAGGGGAGGCAGGGGACAAGAAAAGTGAGGAACTGCAAGATGAAATTGACCAAATTATGCTATGTCAATAGCCTGATAAATCACAATTTCACTTTTATGTCTATCTATAAAGCACTGATATAAAAAACAATAAATAAATGAAAGGTCAGTAGAAGAGAGGAAGGTGAACAGAAGGAGGGACATGAAGGGAAAGAGGAAAACCCTGGGCTCTGAAATGGAGCAAATTACATTCCATGCACAAATGATTACATCAAAATGAATTTCACCATGATATATAACTGTACTCATAAAAACATTTAAACAACAGCAACAAAACAAATCTCGGAACATATTAATGTTGGGAATTGAACATCTTCTGGAGTTTTCAAAGATCATCTTTCAGAAACTGTAAATGAATGCAGGATTCTCTTGTTCATGTGAAATTAACATATTACTTTAAAAATCTGATATGATCATTCTTTGCTGTTGTATTTTTATGAAGAATTTTTCCCTAAACTTTTTCTTTTAAAGAGAGAGATGGGCAGGGGGCTGCAGCAGTGGCTCAGCGATTATAGTGCTTGCCTGACATGTGGAAGTACATGAGTTCGAACCCCAGCACCACATACACAATGAAGTGTCAGAGGAATGAAGACCACATGAAAAGCTAAATAAAATTGATTCTCTCTTTCACTGTCCCTCTCTCTTTAGAAAAAAAAAAGAGGGACAGTAAGAAAGAGAGATAGAGAAAGAATCAATTTTATTTAGTTTTTCATGTGGCCTTCGTGTACGTGGTGTTGGGGTTCGAACTTGCATCCTCACATATGCCAGGCAAACACCGTAACCACTGAGCCACCGCTCTAGCCCCTTCCCTAAACTTCTTACAACAAGATATTACATTTATTGCTGTAATTGTAATTATAGAATTTGAAAAAAATAAGGAAGTTCTGCTTTTTTAAAACTGTATTTTGATATCAGCTAATATTCTGGAATTCACCAAAATACATCAAAATATATGTGGAATTCCTCTTATGTAGCAGGAACTGTTCTGTGAATCCAATATATTTAATTAACCAAAGAAGTACTTTAAAACATACCCTTTGTCCTTAAATTGTTTATAATTTTGTGTTTAAATTTTTGGTTTCAAAATTTTATCGCAAATTCTTGGAGATAAATAATCAACCACCATATACACTAGATGTTTTCAGAGTTAAGAGTTGATGGACTATAATCTGAGACATCATCTCCACACAAACAATATCTAAACTGAGACTTCAAGAATGTGTGAACAAACTATATTATCTGATATAAGACGAAGTTCAGGGTAATATAGGTTATTTTTCTAGAGGCTGAATAGTGTTATCTGCCATTCACAGTTTGGTTGATTAGTTGGGTTAGCCTTGTGGTCATACAATGGCTGTCAAAAGCAACTGTAGGGACAAGCTTCTTTTTTCTTGTCCAGTAGGAGAGGAACAGAAACCATAATTTGCTAGTTCTCTTAGAAGTGTTACAGACTTACTGGATGGATTTTGAGATGAAAGTCAAGCACAGTAAAGTGTCAGGGGGATGGTTTCTGACTAGGCAACCTGTGCCCTCTACCCCAATGGAGTTCTTCAACAAGGCAGTCCATGAAAGGACAGAAGATGTCATCATCTTTTCTAAAATCATATCAACATTTTAAATCTGTGTATTCATTTATGTTTCTAGGGAAAGGGACCAAATCTCTGAACATATTTTCAAGATGGCAGATACAGGGATTTAAAAGATAAAAATCCAGTGCTCTAAAAAATGGAACTCAGAATAATCACAATAGTCTCTTGCAGCACTTTTATGCTACTTTTGTGCAGTTTTAGGAGACTGATAATATCTACGGAACCATCATCATCATCATCACTGTTACCATAATTGTCGTTATTATGTTGTATTATTATACTTTGAGAAATAAAGCGACTGCCTCAAAGACACACAACCGATTACTACTAGGTTCCTTAGGACTTACTGCTGAATATTGAATTATGTTTCTTTACTGCTTGCCTCAGGAGAGAGCAGAGAAAGAGCAATAAACATAGCAAGCTCATTCTATTTCCTAATTACAATGCTTTAAAGAAAGTATAGCAAGTTTCTGGAAGTAGTTTTTGCTACTTAGTTTTTGTTAATAACCAGAATCACAAAAATAATGTTCATCAAAAGCAACTGGGCTCCACACAGATGACGGCTGAACTGCAGAAAATAAAAGTCCAATTAAGAATTTTAAAGTAAGCAAAAACATTGTATATGGGTTTTCACAGTCATTAGTGAAAGAATCTTTTAGTGACAGAATAATTGAAATGCAATGGTGAAAAGACTGAAGATGTTTTCTAATATGGAAATATGGTGGAAAACAATTCTCAAATTGGATTTTACTGAAGAAGCATTTCTAGTCTATGAAGAATTACGCTATCTCAAGTAGAAAGATTAGAATTGTTTAATTTAAATGTCAGAAAACAATCAATTTTTTACCTAATCAAGGACTCAGGTCCCCATTTTTTTAAGTACTGATTTTAAAATTGATATTATTTTTTGTGGCTAGGCAGAATATCATTTAACAGAGATATTAGTAAGAAGTTAGTTCTGTTTACCATAAGTATGTAAGTGAAACACTACTCTGGTGCTGTATGTCCCAGTGATTGTACTGAACGCTTCTATAATATCAATAATGATCACTATTCAAACTTAGATGTAGCCCTTATTTCTCAAATGCTTGAGTGATCATTTTCGTTAGTAATTGAATTCCTCATAGAATTCCACTGCTCTGATTACTCGCTCAGTAATCTAAGCATATTAATTTGAAAAGCTGCATGAGCGTGTGGCCAGGATAATGGCAGTGAAGTAATTGCAAGGAAATCTTTTACAACAGAATTATTTTCATCTAATAAACTCTTTGCTGACAGATACCCATCATGTAGTGAATATGATATGAGCTCTAAAATGTGTCTGCATTGAAACATGTCTGTTGAAGCAGTTAAAGGTTATTCAGGAGGATTATCATTTACAGTTTTTTATTTGTTTGTTTTTTCCTTTTTTTTTTTTTTTGGCAGTAATGGGGACTGCTTCACAACTGAGGTACTTCCCCAGCTCTTTTTAATTTTTATTTTTGAAACAATGTCTGAGTTGCCCAGGCTAGCCTCAAATGCAATCCTCCTGCCTCAGCCTCCTGAGTAGCTGAGTTTACAGATGTGTACCACTGTGCCCAGAAAGATGATGCTTTTAAAATAGTGTTTTAAAAATTTTTAGCTTATTGGGAGGTCTGGATTTTAGCATAAAGACCATTAACTTGTTGAGCATCCACCAGGTAAAAGAAATTAAACTAGTACCTTTCCTGTCTTGTAGGAGATCCTCACAAGAACACAGTATAAGAGACCTCATAATTCCTATTACATAAATAGGGAAAAAAAGGAAGTCAGATTGGTAAGGTTATTTGTCTAAAATCACATATTAAGGGAACTCTGATTCTAAAAGAGTTTACTCTTCAGTTTTTTCCTCCTTATAAAAGCTAAATTGTGTTTTCAGTACTATATCCCAGCACTTTAGATATATGTTCAAGGACTTAAATTTCCAAGTCCAGAGGTATATTAAATAATGCTTCCTAAGTGAGTGGAAGGCCCATAAATATTGTATCTCTTCTGTGACATCTATAAACTTGTTCCAAAAAGTTACATTACTTTCTGTTAGGTGGTTCTTCGTAAACTGTCAGCCACAAAAACTTCTATAAGAAACATAAAATCAGGGGCTGGAGTAGTTGCTCAGTGGTTATGGCACTTGCCTGGCATGTATGAGGGTATGGGTTTGAACCCCAGCACCACATACACAACAAAGTGTTGGAGCAACCAAAGCCACGTGAAAAACTAAATAAAATTGATTCTTTTTCTGTCTCTTAAAAAAGAATAAAGAAAAAAATATAAAGTCAGCTTACTGTGTTAGCTGCTGGAAGAATAATGAAGAACATATTTCTTGGTTGGCATACCATGAATATACCACCAATACATTTCATTCGCTGTGAATAATTCTAGGGCTGTTTCTAATCCCTTTTTATGCTTTAAAGATTCTGAAATTTAAGCATAACCATTAGCAAGGAACCTATTTTTTGTTGTTTTACTTTTAGTTCTGTCCTGTAGAAGTTCAGCACCCTAGATTTCGTTAGATTCTGATTAAGTTTAGCTTTTGTCAATGTCCACAGAGATATATTAGTAGTAGTATTTGCTTGACTTTGTTATCTTACTGGATATGTAGTTCCTTAATTAATCTGTTAATAATCACAGTTGCTCTTTAATTACTTTAAATATATACAGGCCTCAGTAGGTCACAATTATATAGTGGCAAACGTGAAACTTAAATGTTGTAGTAATACAGCACATGGATGGTATTAATAAGGATACAAGTGTACAGCAGCCCATAGACTTTTTGAAACATTGATTATCATCATCCATCTTTAGTGCTATTCTGACTATCTCATTTTAAAATTCTACAATGATTTTTTTTGTAATGATGATTGCTACTTTTCCTGTGTGATATATATGTATATATATATTTGCTCTTTTTGATATATATATATATATATATATATATATATATATATATATGGTTTTCTTATTGAACAAGATTTTGGAGTCAAGTAGTAGTAATAATACTTGTGATAATAGTATATCGGCACTGTGCTATACAATTTTCAAGGCACTTAGTCATTTCATCAGATTCTCACAGCTACACAGGGCAGGTGGCCTTGATCCACCAGTGACTAAGAAGGAAACTGGTCCTGGGGCTGGTGAATACTAGAGAGAATAGAGAGAAGGTGACCCTTAGGACTCAGGGCTTCTCCCTGTCTGTAACTCTGGCTTTCTGTGTTTCAGAGCTCCACAAGTCTTTCCTCATTTCTACCTCCAGAAACTTTTGGCCTTTTGATCTCTCCAATTCCTTGGACTCAAAATATATTAATCTGAATCTTGTTTTTTACTGAGAGCTAGATAAATTTTCCTTCAATCCTTTCCCTGGAAAAAAAAATCCTACACTTAACAATTAGTTTACTTTTTTTCTTTATTGGTACCTAGGATTGAACTGAGGGGCATTGAACCCCTCTACCATATCTGCAGCCCTTTTTTATATTTTTATTTTGATAGAGGGTCTTGCTGCGTTGCTCAGGCCTTGCCAAGTTGCTGAGGCTGGCTTTGAACTTGCAATCGTCCTGCTGCAGCCTCCCCAGCAGCTGGGACTACAGGCTTATGTTACCAAACCCAGGCTATTTTATTTTTTTCCTGACTGTGTACTGAGGGACTATGGTGAGAGACTAGAAGATCATAGTACATTTTCCTCAAATGCCTTATTACTTGCTCAAAATTACTAAAGTGTATGTGTGTGGAGAGTACTGAATTTTAAACTGTATTTCATTCTCCTGAGATAGCAGGCACAAAATTTGGTGGGTTAATTCCTGATTTCCATGGAGAAACAGGAACCACTGGGAAATCTGCCTTGAAGATTAATATAGTCAGAAGGTGCCTTTCCCATCCCCCACACCTGAAATCCCTAGCCTCTCTGTCCCTCACCTCAATTCACTCCATCACTCCACTTTCTAAGATTTGTTTGTCTGCAGCTTTTAAAATGCAGAAGTTATTACTTTTGGACTATATGGAGGAAAATCCCACTCCACTGATCAGAAGGGGGAATTAAAGATGCTGAGATTCCTTTTCAGTTCCTGAACCAGTAACACTACATTGTGTTCTTGGCACTGGCTTTGGAGATTAATTCATGTGTATTTATTTGCCTTGGTAATGTAGTTCATTAATGCTTTTAGAGACCATATATGTGTTAAATGGTGTGGCTTGTGAAAGGGACTGGCATTGCTTACATAAAGAGAAAACTTCTAAGTTACTAATTTGGAAATCAGCCCTTGGAAGAAAAGGAGGGATATGACTTGAGTTATAATTCATAGGTAACAGTTGAGCTTCAGTATTCTCATTTATAAGCTGAATATATTGGGTAAAATGTACTTCTATGCTTCAAATATAAAAATCCACAGCTCTTGTAACATATAGTACGTCACTTAGCCAACATTGTTTGACCTTTTGGCCATGTTAAGCTAAAAGTTATTGTTAGATTCAAGTTTTACATGGCTATAAATGGTTAGGTTTCCTACACAAGATGTCACTAGGAAAGGCTGCATCTTTAACTAACTTGGAAATTATGAGATACCTGCACCATGTACTTGTTTTGAAACAAATATATTCAACTACAAATCAAATGCAAAACAAAATCACACAAAAATAACAATTATTTTTAACTAATCACCCAAAATGAGAGTTGTGGGGAGGGTGAGGTCCAAGAAACAGATTTGGATCCCAGCAGGTGGAAGAAGATGCAGTACGTAGCTGGGTTTGAAAATAAGTTTCTTTGGGGCGCCAATAGCCCTTTACCAGCCCCCAGTTCCAGCTTCAGCCCCCAGCCAGTTCCATTTTGCACCCCCAGAGTCTTTCCAATGGGCATTTGTTATACACAGACTAAACTAAGAAGGTGCACTATGAACAGGTTATATCAGTGGGCTCATGCTCACAGGCAAATGTGTATGACCTTGAGTACATACGCTGAATCAGAGTGTTTCTGAGCTTGACTACACATTGACCACAGCATAGCCAGTTCCCAGTGGCTACATTGAAAAAACATAAACATAGCCCACTTGAAGTTTTGGTGAGGATGACTAGCTATAGCTAGTTTGGACCTGCCCCAACAAGAAGTCAGAACAATCTCAGTCAAAGTACTGGGAAGCGAATGATCTGAGGATGTTTAAAATGCAGACCCTGGAGTAGGAGGAGTGCTTTTTGTTCATTGCTATCAAATATTGGAAGGCTCTGATGTATGGAAAAACGAGTTAGACTTATTTCTTTTAGCTAAGGAAAAGTGAAGTCAATAGATATCATTTTACCTGAATCATTTTACCTTGAAAGAAAAAAATATAGCATTAAATGTGGCTCCCAAAATGAGCTGCCTGGAGTGGTGAAGAGTTCATGGTACCAAGGTATTGGGGGTGACATAGGCCACAGTAGTGATACAGCTGGGGTGGTGGAATTTGGAACATAAGCGTGGAATGTCTTGGTCCTGTGACCCTGAGGCAAACAGGACAGTGGGGAATGGCAGGAATTAGGCCCCTCCTCTCTCTTTAGCCATGGCATATGACAAAACACCATTGACCAGCAGACACCCTGAACTTTAACCCCAAATGTTTCTGCCCTTCTGTGCTGTTGTGGGCAAGAAGTTTCAGCTCTGGGCAAGACTTACATGATAAAAAATATAAGTCTTCTAAGTAAAACCTGAGGAAACAGAACTCTGTTCAGTAGATTTACTTACTTTAACTTAATAACCATCCATTTGGGTTTTAGGCAGTGCTCTTCAACTCCAATCAAGTAAGTCAGCTTCAGTATTCCCACCAAATATGAAACAACGGTTGTCTTGTCCTCAACTGTCAAAATGTTCTAGGTAAAATCAAATTTACAACCAGAAGATTAACTTGTTACATTTCCTTTTCTTTTCTTAATTTTTTTTGTCTGTTTCTCTCTTTCTAGAGACTAACCCAATTTATTTCTAAAAGCATTTATTGTGAGGAAAAGAAATACCTAATTCAAAATAATCCCTTTGAGGAAGAAAGAAATCAAATGCACAAAACAATAGACTAGGAAGAATTTCTTTCCTCGTTTTGCCATTTTGTGTTATTTTGAAAAACATGTAAATGAAAGTCAGGTCTGATTATAATAGTAATTATATCAGAGAAGTTTAAATTCCCCAATTTAAAAATATGACCTATTCTAAGCAGGTATGTTGGTAGATGGTAGATGTCCAACTCTCAAGCATGAAGTTTTTTTATATCATGTAGAGCTTCCTTTGAGGACCTCTTCCTAACCCATCTGATACTAGGCAATTCATATCATACTTCTTTGTCTCCACTTACTGAATTTGTAAACTATGGATAATTAGGGTAACTATTTTATAGAAATATAAGAATGAAACATTTAGCTTAGGAGTACCAGGATCAAGTGTAAGCACTCAATGACAATTCATCATTATTTTAGTTAATTTGAGGAAGCATATAGTTTTGCTAAGATTTTTTTCTTTTTTTGATACATTTCACAGTCTACTCACAGGAAGCTAAATGATGAGTATTATTTTAAAGTGATTCTGTGGTTTATATTTGTTGAAATTCTTTTTTGATGTAGTTCATTGAAGGATTTCTTTTCCTCATAAAAGGGATCGAAGAAGACTATATAATGGATGGAAATGACACTGTTAAAAGGTTGATGAGCTTTCAAATACCTTTGATTCCTGTTCATTGGAAGCTTTTAAAATATGTAGGGCAGGGTGGGGGAGCAGGTATAGTCATCAACAAATGGTAGATACTGTTATATGTAAACAGGTGGATCTTTAGAGTGAATGCTTATGAAGAGCAATACACACCAAAATCTAACATTAATGAAAGTATTGATTCAATCACAATTTGAATTAAAAAATCTTGAAAGGATTTCTTTTTTGCCTTAAATAGGATTGTTGTCTGAGGAGAAATAGTTCCATATAGTATAGGAAACACATGGATAAAGAAGATTTAACAGAAGTTTGATTCCATATACCAATTAGTTTTTTATTTTTTTGAAAGAGAGAGGGACAGTAAGAGAGAGAGAAAAAGAGAAACAATTTTTATTTAGCTCCAGCACACACCAAGTAGTTTTTAAAATACTACTTAAGACTGACATAGGAAATGAACCCCTCTTTTACTCTCCCTGAATTTTTCATGGCAGGGAGGATAATAGAATGGGCACAGGAAGGAGTAAGTTCCAGTCCTAGACTTAATTTTATATCTGATGCTTTTGAGGCATGACATCTGATGCTTTTGAGGCATGATATCTATCCTTTGTATCTTCATTTTTCCCTGTAAAACATGAAGTTGTGCTCGATACTTTAACAAAACTCTTTTCTTTTAGAAATTTTCAATTCTATGAAATAAAAATTTCAAGGCTAAATACAAACTTTGGCCAAATACTGTGTTGAAAGAATGACAAATTTGCAAAACACATTTTAAGGCTAATTGAATTAAAATTGCCTGAATGTAGTATGGGATCTAGGTTTTTAACCAGCTGTATTTTTAATCAATGATTCATATTACAGATGACTGGAAATTTGAGAAGTACTGTTTGGAATTTATCAAGTATGATTCTTTAACCAATGTGATATCTTGAGATAAAGTTATTTATCACTTTTAATCTGCTACTGAAAATAAATGAACATTCTGAAAAGAAATGAGATCAGGGAATTTCCAATGGTTCCTTCTAGTCTGTATTTTTGGCTACATAATTTCAAATAAAATGGGGAAAATGAAAAAAAAGTAAATATATGGTTGAAATACATTATCTTTGTATATTCAAATAATTATAAAATATGAATTGGGATGTAGAACAATTTTCTCACTCAATAATTTCATTTTTTTTAAAAAAGGGAAATGCATTAGCTCCATAATTTTTAAAATATTGAATATGGAGCATATTAAAATGGGTAAGGGATCAAAAACACCCTATAATTTTATTTGGTCTTCTTTAGTATTGTTGCCTCAAAATAACTCCCACCACTTGTAGCTGAGTTCATCGGACAGATTAATAATAAAATAACAGTTCTTCACACAACTTAACAAGCAAGTAGTTGTTCTAAACAACTTGATGGAGATATAATTCCCACACCATACAGAGCACTCATTTGAAGTGTACCTTTAGGTGATTTTCAGTATATAAGGGTAGTTGTACAACCATCACAAGCAAGTGTTTTTAATGACTTAAAAGTCTTCCAGTTTTGAGGAAGATGCTTGCTCAGCTACTAGTCTCAGCTGACCTATACTTTTCCAAACAAGCAATTTCGCTCAGCATCATATTGACAAACCACTTTTATCAGAATGCCAGGGGCTATCTAGCCGCAATTCTTTGAAAGAGTGATTGGAAACATACACTGGATCATTTGGGATTCCAAAGTAAATTCACCTGAAAGCTTATTTAGTGTAAATGAGAGCTGCCACGCAGCTTGATGAATGCCAGGCTGAAGAAGATTGATGATGGGAAAGAGGGGGAGCACTCCCTGCAGGAACAACACCATCAGATTTGATTCAAGACTAGTTCGGGTTAGAGCCTCTTTAGCTCTAGATTGTCAAGTGATTCTTACCTCCCACAAAGGCAAAACTCTTCTATAGCACCCCAGAGGGCATCCATATAGTACCGAAGTGTGCATGTGTTGGGGGCCAGTGGTTCATCCTAACCTAGGTAACAGAAAACCATCATCAAAATGGTTCTTATTTGGGCTGGAGCAGTGGCTCAGTAGTTATGGTGCTTGCCTGGCATGTGCCAAGACGTGGGTTCAAACCCCAGCTACCACTTACACAACTGTCAGAGTGACAAAAGCCACCAGAAAAACTAAATAAAATTTATTTTCTCTTTTTCTGTCTCTCATTGTCCCTCTCTCTCTCTCTTTAAAAAAAAGCAGGCTCTTATTCATGAGGATGATGTTAGGAGAAAAAATAATTAAAAGTACACAGGAAATAAGGTAGTCTGTGATGCATTGATAGTTTTCCCATGGCATAATTATTTTGTTACTCATGCTTCTGGTCACTCACATGCTTTCTTTTAAATTTGGTAGCAATCAATTTTGACTGCTTTTCATCAAATTAATATTCATATTAAAAATTAATCTAAACCTCACCGTACAGCTGCTTTGCTAATTCTTTCTGGGTGTTCTTATGTTTATATGTATCTCTGTGTTGCAATTTACATGCAACTTCTGTGAATTCAGTTTTTGCCTTTAGAAAATAATTTGCTCTTTCTTGTGCCAGGAAGTCTGTTGTATAATATGCTTCCTTCTTTTAGCATCCAAATAAAAAAAAAAATCCTATATCAGCAAAATGCCTAAAACTGGATTATATTTTTGTAGTAAGGAAGACTAAGTACCATTTTATTGTCAAATGGAAAAGTGACAGAGACTGTTTGGAAAACAAAACAACTGCATTCTACCCAGGCATGGCGGAATATTTGCATAACTCTGGAAAAGTTGCAGAAACTGTGAGTGCATGAGGAAACATTAGATTCGTTGGAATTCTTCATGATAATTATTTTGTTAACATACAATCAGTATCGAATCAGTTATTTGTTGTTCATAGCCGTTTTTTGTCTATAAGAAATTTGAGAAATGAGAAAAAATTATGTGTGTGACGTAAGTTTGTGTACTTTCTGTGGATTTGTGTGTGTGCCTGTTTATCTTATGTAGAAAATCCCTTACAAGCCAGCTGTTGTGTTCCTGTTCTTGAACTACTTCATTCTCTCAAACTAAAAGAACATGAATCTCTAACCCAGATACTCAAACTGGTGTGTGAGCTGCTCATTGTTAGTTATTTTACCCTAAGATGAATATGCAGATAGAGAAAATAAGAGGGGCATAGTAATATTAAAGTCTTTTTCATTTTTTCAATCTTATGTGCAACAACAATAAGGTAGAAATAATATTGAAAGAATTAAAATTCTTTTTTTTTAAAGAGATAAGGACAGTGAGAGAGAGAGAGAGAAAATCAATTTTTTAAATTGAGTTTTTCACATTGCCTTCCTTGCTCTGACACTTAGCTGTGTACGTGGGTGCTGTGGTTTGAACCCATGTACTTGCACATGCCGGGCAAGCACTGTAACCACCGAGCCACCGTTCCAGCCTGAGCTAAAAGTCTAAAAAAAAAAAAAAAAAAAAAAAAGTCTTTAATAAGCATTTTCTGCAGTCCTTTCCTATAATACTTGGAACTTGTTTACTTTGGTGTGCAGTATAAAATCTGTAATATATTGTGCTCAATGCCCGTGTTTGTTCACGAATTGAATAATCTTCCAATATCTAAAGGTACTAAGAGTACCTCAGACCATGACCATTCCTTTTTTAATAAATTAGCTTACATTCTACTGCAAACTTGACATTGTTAATTAAGTTCAGTCTGACAATTAGAGTTTAAACCCTTGGTCCCTACATCTGTTAACAATTGAAAGTAATGAAAGAAACAATGTTGATGATGATTTCTCATGACTTGCCAATAGTGAAATAGTAAGTGCAAGGAGGTCTCTTTCCGGACTAAGAGGGCTGGATAGAAATGATGATTAAGCAATTGGCTCATTTTCCTTTGCTAATTGATATTTACCTTTAATTTACCTTTTAGTGACTTAAGTTGTAAGTGAACTTACATGCTAATTAGTTTTCTACACTAACTATCCTACCGAAGTTTCAAAATTTGATTCTTGAAAGATTATCCAAATATGTTTATTTTAATATTCTCTTTTTCTTTCTACACTGTTAAGGAGAACTGAAAATTTGCTGAGGCTTCATAAATAAAATTTCAAAGTCAGTGAATAGCTAGATTTTCTTTAATGAATCAGTCTTTTTACTCTTTTCATTGTTTTTGAAATAATACCACAAACTTTGATCTAAACTTCTTGGCATCCTCTTTGGGATGCTAGAACTCCCCAAAAGAGGTTATTTGAAGCAAGAGTCCTTGGGAATGTGTTCAGAAAACAAGAAATTGATGGAGAAAAATAACATAAAAATGTCAACCGATTTAAAAGACAAAGACAGCTTGAAAAATCCTTTCTCATTTGAAAGTCAGTACAATATTTTCAATAATACTTTTCCAAATATTTTTGGCAAAATTGATCGCAGTTAAGTTTAAAAATAATAATATACATTTAACTCAGTGTTTTAGTGAACACAAAATTTTAAGAAATATCTCATCTAGCCAACTTTTCTTAATGTATCATATTTTTCTTTTCTTTGAGAGTTGAAGACCCTCTGTTCTTACTATTAATTTAATTGTGTTGCTCTCTGTTCAGCTACAATTTTGAAAGTACATAGAAAATTTTTAAATAGTTTAGATTGGTAAAGGGAATATAATCACAAATAAAAAAATTAATTCATGCTGAAGAATTCCAGAAGACCTTTAAGATTCAGTCTTATTTAACATCTTGATGACTTAGTAGATAAAAGTAGTAGTTAATGAAAGTTGTAAATGTGTCCAAACAAGTAAATGTCACTCAAGGTTAATGAGAATTAACAAAACTTAAAAATGAATATGGATATATTACCAAAGATTCTGTAAATGAAAAATACTGGAAAGCAAAACTAAATTATAATTATAATAATGAAACAGTTGTAAAGTCAGGTACAGTGGAATATGTCTGTAATCCCAGCTACTAGGGAGGCTGAGGCAGGAGGATCACAAGTTCAAAACAAGCCTCAACAACTTAGTGGGGCTCTAACCAACTTCTGGCTAGTAATGTAGCTGAGTGGTTAAGTGCTACTGGGTTCAGTCCCCGTGAAAGTGCCATTCTAAGAGATTTCATGATATTCATAAAATGGTACTAATTATGTTTCCCCATGGGATAATATAACATTGAATTACAGTATTCTGATTTATTAGTTTAAGTGGAGGCATTTTCATATCAAAACATATATTTTGTATGATATCAATAAGTTTTAATAATTAACAGCAAAAGATGATTGTTTCACATAGTGGAACATTTGGCATAGTCAGGTTTATAATATAAATGAGAAGCAAATTATACAAGGGAAAAAGTTGACTATGACAAAATGTTCCATGTAGGCAGAATAAATTTATTAATCTCTCAAAAATTAGTTGGAAGACCTCAAAGTTGTATCTTTGGGTTTTTTTGGTGTATTTGTTAGCAAAGTAATAGGTGTAGTCTGAGATGTTTATCAGTTTTTTCTAGGCTCTACTTTGTGTCAGTATAATACTTTAGTGTAACATAAAAATGTATCATAGAATGTTTCATAAATGAAACACTCTGCTCTAAAGAACTGATGAAAATATGGTGTCCAACAGGGATGTATTTCTTTAGTATAGTTCTATTTTTCTTAAACTATGTAAGTAGCCCCTTGACCTTTCCGTATAGAAAAAAGTAATTTGCAAAAATGTTTCTTCTATTCTTCCCTAAACTTTTGAAATTTCAATTGTAGCTATTAACTAGTTTTTCCCTAGTGAATTATTTCTCAATTGTAAAACATTACAATATTTATTGCACTCATAATACCTTTTAAAAATCCATTTATTGATCTGAAATTTCACAGCGAGATGTTTTTAATATTTTTTCTTGTGAATTCCCTATTATTTAATTTCTGCTTTTGATTGTTTTGTTACATCTGGGTGTCTGTAGGGTATTTTGAAAATGTGAAATAAGCAGTGTGTTTAATTGGTTTGCTAGATAGATCTATACCTATGAAATTATCAGAAAGATATTTGCTCCTTTGTTGGGATTTGGAATGTGTGATGTAAATTTGGAATTATTATTTCTTTAGAGACATTTGGCTTCCTAAGGTTTAATTAAAAAAAATAAAGTAAGTAGGGGTTAGCAGGTGGAAGGGAAAGAGGTTGAAGAAGAATCAAACAAAAGGAGGCTAGAAGGAAGAGGAGGAGGGGAAAACAGAATCTGTATTGAATCCATTCATCACAATTGCATATGTTTAATTTAATGTTAAATATTCAATACTTAATATATATGTGCTGTTTTCAATCTTAATCACTTCAATAAAAAATTCAAATATTTCTTTATATATCAGGGATCTAAATTTTTAAAGAAAACACATACCTCTTGCATTCTTCCATATATTTTATTTAGGATATTTTTACTTTAAAATTTGATAATTTAATTTTACAGTTTAGAAAGGAATTCTTCAGCAGTATCATTAGCTTTTCCCCAAAAGTATTGAGCACTAAAATTAATGAATTTCACAGAAAAGACATGATTTTTTAAATAATTTTAATGTTGTAACAATATTTTAAATAATTGTTATAATTAAAATTATTACAAATAGGCTTACTTTCATAAATGATATAATCTAGTTAGATGAATAATGGGTAATTTCAAGAAAATAAATGCATAATTTCTGACTCAAGGAATTATGGATATATTACCAAAAATTTCCACTAATAAAAAGTGTCATGCAAGGATTTATGGCAATGAAATGAGCATCTTCATGTTCAGATGTTCATATTGAGAAGGCAAGCAATTTGGGAAAGCCTTCAGTTTCACAAAATAAGCAATGCCTTTGTCTGACCCTGGCTGCTCTCTCTAGTATGGAAGGAATTCAATGCCATTTGCAGGTACAATGTGAAATATCAGATTCTGAGAGAGAATTTTAGACTCTGAACCCATCTAGGAAGGATCTTTTCTTTCTATAGTGTACAACTGTATGGTTTTACCTCAAGGAAAAATCTACCAGTATAAGGAGTAAAGTGTTGATGTTTTCAGGGAAAGTTGCTCCTAGTCTTCCTCTTCCTTTCTGTATTTATTCACCAGTGCAAAATTTTATAGGTCTTTATATTTGCCCGAAAGGTGTTCTTTATGTATATGTCCTTCTCAGCATTTGTCAATTTGATCTTATTTCTCCCATTAAAGAATTCTTTGCCATTTATGGTCAATTGATAGAATCTTTTGTTTCTAAAATCTGCTCTATTTGTATATCAAAGACTTAGTACTTAAGGGTATGTGAATCCATGCAATTTTGACTTCTTCTAAATTATTCATACTCATTTTTACAAACAGATCTCAGGATTTGTTTAAGTGGACGTAAGAAACAAACAGTCTATATTTTTTACTTATCCTTAATGCTTATAATTTTGGTGTCTGAAATTTGCCTTAAATAATGGTGAATTAATATTGTGCTGTGGAGTAGATGAATTTGGACTATTCATTGCCAAAAACACTCTGAAATTGGTAATTTAAGATGGTGTACTAAAGTTGATGTTTAAAGAAACAAATTTACTTAGTCTTTACAAGTTGGTAGTAAATATGACCGGAGGTAAACACAGTGAAATATTAGGGTGTACACTTAAAGTGGCAAGTCAATAGAGAGCTTGTCTTCTCAGTTGCAAGTCTGTGATAATGAGTTATTTTAAAACTTTAGACAGATGCATTAACAATTGCTGGGCTTCTGCCTCATTCTTCCATGTCTATTTCTTTTTTTTCTAGCTCATTCTATACTTCCTTTGCTTCACCCTTTCACTTCTCATTCTCTATCCTGCTTCACACTTTCAATTTTATCTTTATCTATTTTTTTCCTTTCTGTTTTCTCATTCATTTATTCCTTAGTTTTCACTGATGTCCAGACATATATTTTACCTGAGTTGGTCCAAATATTTGATGAGTAACCTGTAACTTAAATTATTAATTTGAAAGATTCATTTAATCAATATTTGTTGGATTTCTGCTATGTGTCAGATAAGTTCCTGACCATGGAGTTACAAAAATAAAATTCCAACTTCAAATAAGCTTGCATTCTCTGCACTGCTAGCCATGTGACTACTGAGCATTTCAGCAGTGGTTGGTCCAAAATGAGAAGTGTGAAAATACATACCAGAGTTCCAAGATTCATACATAGAACAGAGTATTAGATATCTTTAGTAATTTTTATGGTGATTACATATTTTGATATAAGATTTTGGATATGTTATCCTAATTAAAATGTACTATTTAAATGAGTTTTATCTGTTTATTTTTTTCTTTATACTGTGGCTACTAGGACATTTAACATTATGTGTGTTGTGTGTCTCATGTTCTGCTTCTATTGGACAGTGCTGCTCTGTAATTTGAATAGTTAACAAGTGTTTGCTGATTCCCATGATAAAATGCTAGTCATTTCATTTCTTTTTTGGAAAATGAAGTAGTTTTCACATGTTTTTTCTTCTAACTTTTTTTTTTTTTGGTTGTTTGTTTTGGACCAGAGATTGAACCAGGGGCTCTTAACCACTGAGCTATATCCCCAGCCCCTTTTTTAATTTTTTTATTTTGAGACAAGGTCTCGCTAAGTGCTGAGGCTGGCTTTATGGTTGTGATTGTCCTGCCTCAGCCTCCTGAATTGATGGGGTTACAGGGGTATGCCACCATACCTTGATCTTAGGATTTTTAATTTAGTTTTAACTACAATTATCTGGACTGTATGTGTGTGCATATATATATGTATGTATGTATATATGTTAGTGTATATATATGTTTGTGTATGTATGTATATATGCTTGTGCATATATGTATATGTGTATATATGTATGCACATGTGTACATATGTATGTATATGTATATATTTGTGTGCATTTTGTGGAGAAATTCAAACAGAGTTTTTTTAACATTACTTATAGAATTGATGTTAGAAAAAGTAAATTAAAATCTAATGGGTTTCAACACATTCCTATGTATATAAGCATTAAGAGTAACAAATACTGGCTACATGAAAAATAAAAACAAATATTCCCTTAAGATTTCAGAGAAGAAACATAGATTAATTCAGTTCATGCTTAAGCCTCATTCCTCAAAACTGTCCTAAAAATACAGGTGGAACAGCCTATGTCAGAGTGTCTGCTGATGCTGCTCTAAATGGACCCAAATGAGATGTCCTGAACAATAGCATATAATTAACAGTACTCTGTGTGATGATATTTAAATGAATTAAAATGCAAATGAAAAGACATTTAAAAAGTATCAGTATTAATAATTGTGATTATAACAGGGAGAATGGTGAATTTTTAATGTTGATTTTCATGAAATAATGAAAAATATAGTAGTCACTGTGTAATAAATTGACTTAACTGAGAGGAAGTTGATTATAGAAACCAGTTTGCTGATAATGGAAAAAGGATCTATTTCTACAGAAGTAGTTAAGCAATATGACTTGAGATCTATTTCTACAGAAGTAGGTAAGCAATATGACTTGATATTTGTAGTTAGATCCTTCAAATATACTTCAGATGCTGAATTTCAATATTAAAACCATTGTACAATGTGTTGATATTCTACTTCAGTACTTTAAAGGGGTTTTTTGTATTTTTATTACGTAGGATAAAAAAATCTTCTGAGATTAAAGGTTACTTAAGTTTTAAATTTCTCACTTTTCATCATTAATAACACTATAACTCTCATAATTTATTCTGAAAAGCAAAGAATTAAACATCTCAGATTTCTTGGACAATACCCTCAAAGCTCATTGTGGCATTGAGAGCTGTAATGTAGATTGCCACTTAATAAAGAAAATGAGTTGCAAGTATATACATGTAATAAATTGAAGGGCCTTTGATTGCTGTTTGGTTATTGAATTCATTGGATTATCTTCAAGTTACTTTTTAGAGTACTCATTGCTTCCTTTCCAAAGGAACGATAACAAATATTGGTTGAATTCTTGCTGTGTATCAATCTCTGTGCTAGATACTTCTGTAAACATCTTATTTTTATCTTTTAGTCTCACGATAATTTCACAAGGTCATGCTGATTGTCTTTATTTTAAAGGTGAGAAAAAGAATTAAACCTGTACCGTCTTACTCATCTTTGCTAAATACCTAATCAAATATTTATTTCATAATTAGTATTCAATAAATGTTTATTGAATAAATATGGTAATCAGCATATATTATAAATTTCTTAAGGGTGATATCTTCCATGGGCTTGCAGTTTTAAGTAATTTTAAGAATAATAACAGACTAAAAAATGTTGATTGGTTGTACTTTTTCTTTGTAGTATGTAAATAGTGTCATTCTCAAATCAGAGGTTTTTAAAATCAGGGAATTTGAAAAATAGTCATAGGTGGTTTTTTTAATCCATGTTTCCTCATAAAATATTATTGTTCTAGATAGGAAATTTGTACTGATCATTAGGTGAGCTCTCTCTTCCTATTTACTGTTTTGTGATGCTTATTTCTTAATTTAGTAGGTTAGAGCATCCTCGCTCAGATTAAAGTGAATAAAATTACAGAAGTTAGTTAAATTGAAAACTACCTCAAGGCAGATTACTTTTCCTTCTTCTGTTATTTGTATTTAATATTGAGTTATAGACCCAAATCTATTTCCCCTGATTAACTCTTCTAACAACGTTTTCCCCAGTGTATGCAAATTGCAATTTCCTTTGACTACAAAAAAAGGATATTCCCAAGGCTGTGGATACAACTCAGTCGTACAGTTGTTCCCTAGCCTGTACCAGGACCTGGGTTGGATGGCCATGCAGTTTAGCCAGATTATAGAACTATAATGCTGTTGATTATTGCTTCAACACATGTAATAATTTGCTCTAGGAAATATATGCCTGTTTCTTCCTGTCATATCATAATGGAGAACCCACAGAATTAAGGCAGATTAATTTCTAGTCATCATCAGTAACTTTTTTCATCTTTAATTGAGGGGGGAAGTTCAGGGGAAGATATTTTAGCACTGTTTATTGATCATCCTTTGATACTTTAAGCAAAAGGTTTCTAGAGGTCAAACTATCAAACTTCAAACAACTTTTGGTCTTTTAATGGGCCTTCTTGAGCCTTTTATAGAAATATCACTTGGTGGATGAATGCAGGTAGGAATGATTGTTTGACAGAGAAAATGCCAACTCTAAATGTTATAAACAAAACCACTTCCTCAGACTCATTCATTTATAACTAGATATTTAGAATCTTTGCTCTTCTCTGAAATATTTGAATAAGCCAAGAAAATATCTCCTGAATGATTTGGAAATGAATTAGTCTCATTATTTCTGGGAATAATTCTGGATATGCTATAATTTGGTTGGTAATATTCAGAAAAAGGAGTTTCACATGAGTTTAGATTCCATTAACAGCTAATGATCTAAGGCCACTATATGCTTTGGAAGTGTGTTAGTTGTTTCTCAAATATTGCCCTTTATGTCAAAATCAATAGCTAAGTATTTTTACTAAGGAACGCCTCTCATCTTTTCTCTTCTGAACCCATCAGCTCTGTATCAAATTTTCTACAAATTGTAGACTTTTTTTTAAAGGAATTAGAATGAGAAATGGTTAATATGACTAATGCCTTTCTCTAAAATCCAGAATGAAGTTCCCTCTTTGTCAGTCTGGTATCTGTACATAAGAGAAGATCTTTATCTGCTTTTATCTCCTCCTTGAGAACACAGAATCAATGTGTGGTGGTCTGTTTTTGGACAAAGAGATAAATCAAGCCTTTCTATATTCAAAAGAAAAAAGAATTCCTTTTTAAAGAGAGGGAGAGAGTAAAGAAAGAATCAGTTTTATTAATTTTCTCATGTGCCTTTGTTTCTCTGACAGTTGTATATATGGTGCTGGGTTTTGAACCTGGGCCCTTGCACATGCCAGGCAAACACTCCCTCCCACCTCTGAGCCACCACTCCAACCCCTCAAAATGTTTTTCATTTAGATAAAAGATTAAAGTCTACAAACCTGGTCTGTATTATTTAAAAGCCCTGTGTTACAGAACAGTAATATAATACTGTGTTCTCGGTAGACATAAGAAAAGACCAAATGGTAACTATTTTTGCATACATCTTTATTACTGCTATTGAATAGATCCTGGTATGTAAGTCAGAGTATGATTGTAATGTGTTTTCAAAGAACTAATTTTTCCAGTCTTTGTTTCTGCCAATAATCAGCATGATTGTTTCTTTAAGTAAATTGAATCTTATATTCACAGAAGTCATGAAGAACTGTAATGGATTTATATCCTATTTAAATTATTTTTTTCTGGGTAAATAAAATTTGAGTAAGTAAATATATAAGCATGCATTCATAATTTTTTCCAAAACAATATGAATACATGCATCTAACCTGTAAGAACTAAATTAGAGGGCTAGTGAAAAAATAAGTGACAGCACTTAATATTAGGATTTAAATTATTCAGAGACTAGACTGCTTTTACCAAGCAGCAAGTTAGGACATGGAGTTTAATAAATATTGAATAAAATAGGGAAGAAATGTGAATTTGATGAAGTTTTCTAGCAATTAGAGCAATTTATTTCACTATTAATATGACAAGCTCTAAATGGAAATCAGCTATAGATGAAAATGTAATTTTATTGCTTGGCATTCCCAGTGCCATGTAATTAAATAAAGGAATGAGGTGAAGGGGCCAAGAGGTGTCCAAGGCTGACTGTTCTAGCAAAGCAACCATCCATCATGCATGGGTTTGCTGCCTCACAGTACTGAGGTGGGCTCTGAGAGTTTATGTGTAGTCAGAAAGGACATTATTTATAGAGGCTTTTTTACCAACTTGAAATAATTTATCTCAGGTAGAAGGAAAACAATAGCCTCACTGGGTTAGAAATGCCAAATACAATTAAATATTATATTTTGAACTGTATAGGAAGCAGACATGAGTTTTTATTTCTTGATATGAAAATCAAATAAAAGCAGAATATCACTGTGTATCATCTACCATCACACATAAATAAGATTCTTATGCTATTATTTATTTAAACATTGAGTTGGGAATGTTTGTCAATATATATGTATGTGTACATCTGAATGAATATCTACAACTTAATTGGCTGTTTATACATAAGCAGCCAAAGAGAATGTTTCATGTTTACTTATGCAGATTCATTTTTCCAAGTATCATTGAGTCAAGGTTCATTATTTTTAGGATGTCAATAGAAGATGTAGTCTATTTTAAAAATACACATTATTTCAGAATAACCACTTTGACAATTCTATCAGATTCTTCTCTATTCAATATTTTCCAAAGAACTTTATATTTTCTAATTAGTAGAAGGGCTCAGATTCTTGCGTAGTGAACCTGATAATCTTACAATGTGAAAAATAACTTGCAAGTTTGGCTTCCACCTGCTACTTTTATGGCTTCCTTGGTTCAAGAAAAGATTCTGCTCCAGTTCTGATATATATCTGATATAGAAACAAAAGTTCCTAGGTGCTTTATCACTAATTTTACACATTTTGTTTACTTCTTTGTGGGACTGGCTTAGAATGTATTTGGCCATTCTAAGGTTGATTGGTGGGAATATGTCTCTGAATCTGCTACAAACACAAAAGCTTGTGTTCTTTAGATCAACGCTAGCACCATTTGTCCTGGCTAGCCTAGACATGGATGGAACTTCTCCAGATTCATACGGTTTTGGTGTGTGGAAGCAATTTTGCATAACATCCAAAAAATATTTTTACTACTAATGTATTAGAAAAAAATGTTTCCAAATTCAGGTGTAGTTGGAATGGCAGAGAAAATTGGAAGAAAATTAATTTCACTGTGTTTACATGATTTATTACAAAGTGTATTTTGCCAAACATCCTTTCTCTACCACCACTGATTATATAAAAAGTTTAATGATTTCGTGTTTAACACTCATCCTTTCCTTTAAATGTTTTTTGTGGATGTGCTATGTATCAGTACTGTGTTCTGTGATACGAATATAATGAATAGTAATAAGCCATGCCACCAAGAAACTTAAAATCTTTTGTAGAAATAAAGATATATAATCAATGAAAGCAATACTATGGAATAGGTACTATGATAGTGTGCCATTCAGCTTTTCATTTCTGTGACCAAAATACCTTACGTAAATATCATAAAAGATGAAAAATTTATTTTGGCTCACAGTTGTGAAGTTTTTAGTCCATGGTCGGCTGGCTCCATTGTTGTGGGTCTGGGGTGAGACAGAACATCTTGGCAGAAGTGCTTTGCAGAGGAAATCTGTTCAGCTAGCTTATGGCAGCTGGGAAGCAGAAATAAATAAAGAGGAAGGGGGCCAGGGACAAGATATAGTCCTCCAAGGAACCATGCCCCAAGTGCCTATAGTTTCTTCCCTCTCCCAGTAATCCTCAGCTACCAATTGATTAATCTACTGATTAGGTTAGAATCCTCATGAACCAAATACATCCTCAAAGCCCTACCTCTGGACATTGCTGCATTAGTGACTGTGTGTTCAACACATGACTTTTGGGGGGAACATTCCAAATGCAAACCATAACAGATTTTTAGGTGTCACTTCTCAGGTACAATGAAGCACCATTCAGTATTCTATGAAGTTTGGTTTCCAAAATGATTTACATATATTATGTATTTAAAATGAGACATGAAATTGGGCCTGGTGGTACACACCTATAATCTCAGCAGGTTGGGAAGCTAAAGCAGGAAGAGGATTACAAGTTCAAAGCCAGATTTGTCAATTTAGCACAGGCCCTGAGCAACTGAGTGAGACCATGTCTCAAGATGAAAATAAATAAATAGGACTGGAGATATTGCTCAGTGGTTAAGCATCCCAGGGTTCAATCTCCAGTACCAAAAAATAAAAAAGGTATGAAATATTAGTAGATTTAATTCAGGGAAGGCTTTTCAGTGTTTAGTTCTCATGTTCTCTCTCTCTGTTACACTTCTCTCAGAGTATTCTGGACACTTTATCTCTATTTTCTAGATGTGCCTGGGTGTTTTAGGGATTATCAAGTCAGTTTCTTTTAAAAATGAATTTCTATGTAGATTATCTTATTTTCTGTTTTTATATATTATTTTAGTTTATACTGTAGAATCTGTTTACACAACTATTTAAAATGAGTGCGTACTGCAAAATATGTTTATTTTGCACAAAATATTCATTCATTCTCACTTGTTTGGAAAGAATTTACTATAAGAATAACTCTGATAAGTCATTTTCATTTCCCTGCTCAAGAACCTTTTGTTTATACAAAATTTACGTCTTTTCTTTCCATTTAATGTGCTTCTGACATTGTTTTCTGTTACTCTATTGAATATTTTGAATTCATCCCAGGTAGTACCTTCTTGGATTTTTAAACATCCCCAAAGTTTGATTCTGTTGGAAACATCTTTGGCAAAATCATATTGCCTACAATATTGCCAGTACACGTATGTTTTGAAATCTCCAGCGTCTGTTATTACTTATTACATCTCCATCGAGATCAAAGAATAATTCTAAAAAAGAAGAGATATAGAAAATATGTATTCTATTTTTTATATTGGGGAATTAGGAAAGTTATCTGTTTAAAGAAATCATTATTTTGTATTTGTTTTCCTTTGCATCTACTTTTAATCTTTTCATGGAATATATTTCAACAGATGTTTGTTCTCCTCTGCTCTTCTACCTTGCATTAAATATTTATAAAATCAGCTCACTCTTTCAGAAAAAACATGGCTTCCTGAACAGGAACATGGCAGGCAACAAAGACTGGACCTGATTTTAAGTTTGTCTTTATCTTAAAGCTACCTAGTTTCATTTTGAGTTGTTTATCCATAATATTTGATTGGAGCTCATCAAGACTAATGATACTTTTGGGAACTATAGTAACATACTGAAAAATATAGTAGCCTGACTAAGTTATTCATTAGACAGTTAAACTGGAATTCTAAGATACGTTTAATATTCAGGAAGATTTCCAGACTGCTTCCCTTCCTTACAACTGTCAGGGCTTTAGCACTATTAAACATGTGCTAGATAAATAGAGCCTGTTCTCAGTATTTACAGGGATCAAATGCCAGTGGAACAAAGCTCCTCCTAATTTGTGAACTTGAGCCTGGTTGAAAGGAATACATGTCTTTATTACTGTGGGTAAAGAACCATTCCTATACTGACATGATTAAGCAGAGGGTAATAATCAAATATAAATAATCAGAGCGTTTTATCAGCAAAGTAAAATAGGGAGAAAGCTTCAATATCCTTTCTGTCTGAGGCTCGGTAATCCACTGATCACTGGAGGAAATGGCACTATGGCACTCACTTATGCCTGAAAAGCCCTGCTTTTCCTGTCCCTTCTCAAAGTCACCATTAAGGGATGAAGAGATAATTCAGGGTGACTCCCTGCTTCCTTCTGGTCCACTTAGAGCTGGAATGCAAATGTAAAGGTTCCTTCTGATAGGGAAGGAAAATAAAAACAGTGTTTTTCCTTCTGGACTTTTCTTCTTCTTTACTCTTTTCTTGGTCCCGCTTACTCCTTTTGTGCCTCCTATATTCCTCTCTCCCTTCCATTGATTTTTCCTAAATGTCTTTTCCTGAGAGAATCTCTTCTGTTATTCTTTGGCATAAAAAATTGTTTATGTACCTGAATAGAAATAAAAGCTTCAAAATGTAGGGAAGATAGTTCATTTAAATGGAAATAAAAGAAAATAGGTGCTTACTGAGTGTTTTCTTAACAATCACAATAAATGCCATCTTAAAAAGAAATCCCACTAATTACTTAAGCAAAGTTAATATATTCACATTTTACAGGAGACCGTAATGTTTTATCCTTTTGGAAGTTCACAAGAGCCATTCATTTCTTTCTTCAGTTACAGAAATTATTTGACTTTTGTGATACTGTTTTTCTAATAAAAACAGAGGTGATTGCTTAGAATATTTTGAAACTCATATTTTGCTAATTCTTTATTGTACTGCAGTTATATGGGGCAATAATAGGGAATGTAATTCACTTTTTTTTATTTTGATGGCAATAAATTCAAACACATGGAGTTGGGAGTAAAAGCTGTTCTGCTTCAAGGTTGGAATAGAGCTAAATAGAGTATCCTGAAATAAGAGATTCTGTACAAAGAGTGTATGTCTGTTGAAGACAACTACTATATCAAATATTTGTATTCGTCTCAGCATATATCTCATAACCCCAGGGGGTGGTGTAAAGATATGATAGCTTTTCTTAATTCCCTGCATGTCAGGTGACATAGATATGTCCAGTGACGTAGGTCATTTTGGCTTTTTAATGCAAATGGGAAAACTGAGATTGATAGCATTTAAGTAACTTATTCATGATAATATGTCTATTAAGTGGTGGAATTAGTCCGTCCAAATTCTACTGCGTGCTTTTCCAACTGCCTCACATTAACTAATGGTGCTAATGATAGGGCTATAAATGCAAGAAGGCCCAGTGATGTTCCACCGCTTCCACTATCATGTCCTTGGTGAGAAAGGGTACCTCTGCCAGTAGTACTGCTGCCAAGAGCATCAAATTTTTCAAAGTCTTACATTTCATGTTAGGTATGTACAGTTAACTTTCTATGTGGATTTTTCATTTTGTTTTTATATTAAAAATTAGATGAAATATCATTTGCCGAACCTCAAAACCATGTTTGCTTTGGGATGTCCCATGACTCTGGGGACATAGATGTATACTGCAGATGGGCATTAATATATTTTTTTTAAAGACAAAGGGATAGTGATAGAGAGAAAGACAGAATCAATTTTTGTTTAGTTTTTCATGTGGCTTTTGTTGCTCGGTCACTTGGTTGTGTACGTTGTACTGGGGTTTACATCCGCATACTCATATATGCCAGGCAAGTGCCATAACCACTGAGCCACTGCTCTAGCCCTAAGCTTATCTTTAAGAATTAAAAAATACCTAGGCAAAAGGAAAATTTAGGAATTGATAATATAGTATCTGGGGATATTCAGACAACACTGTATGACTGTGTTGGAGGAAGCTGTGGTTAAGACACGGGGTAGTTCATGGAATCAGGAAAGGAAAGGTTTACAATATTTTGAAAATTTTACAAAAACTTTCCAGCACATCATGTAATAATAGTGGTGCAGACAGAGTAACTGTTTATCAGTCCAAATCCTCTAGTATTATTTATAGGGAAGCACTTATAATGGAGGAGTATTCCTGGCTTAATAAAGGCAATCAATGAAGAAATCTCTTTTGCTTTCTAGATATCTTTTCGAATCAAAACTATTATGTCAGGTATGAATTGTCATTGGAGACCTGAGTGAAGCACATGCAGAGGAGTTCCTGCAATTTTGTAAAATATCTCTTTATAACGTCTTAGTGAAACAGAAGTAGTACCGTTTGCTCTTTGGATAGATTTAACCTAGAATCAAAGACATTGTTAATAAACTGAGTGTGGTGGTGCACACCTAATCCCAGCTACTCTGGAGACTGAAGTAGGGGATCACAAATTCAAGGCCAGCCTGGGCAATGGTAGAGACTCCATCTCACGGGAAAAACACAAAAAAATTTGCTAAGATGAGGATGCAGCTTTTCTGAGTCCATTTGCAATGATTTATCAGAAAAAAAATCTATAATTGGATCTTTTGAGCTTCTTGTGAGATTTTAAAAAAAGGTATATTATTTACTGCTGGCACCTAGTTTACAGGAAGTAATTCCTGTAACACACACATTCCTCTTTGTCTTGGGTCCATCTTAAATTACTGCCATCTCATTTATTAATCACTATTAAAAACAGTTGTTCCAGACCACTGGTCTTTACCTTTTTAAATAGACTGAGATGCCTCTTAAATCTGACCCAAACAATAGAGTCTTTTTTTTTTTTCTTATTTTCTTTTGGATATTCTTGTAAGAAAAATGCAGATATACTATTAGGCTAAAGAATTTATAATTATATTAAGCTTTAAAAGAAAAATCACCATTGATGCCCAGAATAATAAAGAACTGCAGAAACTTAATAGCAAAAAGAAAAAATAAAATAAAAACAAATAGCAACTTGAAAATAGGCAATAGACCTAAATAGACATTTTTCAAAAGATGACAGATAGATACCCATAGGTGTATGAAAAAATGTTTAGCATCACTAATCAACAGGGAAATGCAAATTAAAATCATAGTGAGATTATCACCTCACCCCAGAAGGGATGGCTATTAATGAAAAGTCATGTGCTGGAGAGGATGTGGAGAAAGGGAGCCCTTGCACACTGTTGGTGGGAAGAAAACTAACATGACCACTACACAGAACAGTACTGAGGTTCCTCAAAAATTAAAACTTGAGCTGGGTGTGCTGGTGCACGCCTTTAATCCCACCATCTTGGGAAGCTGAGGGAGGAGGATCACAAGTTCAAAGCCAGCCTCAGCAACTTAGACCCTGTCACAAAAAATTATTTAAAATAATTTTAAAAAGAGGACTGGGTATGTTCAATCCCCAGTACCAACCAACCAACAAACAAATATCCACCCCCCACCAAAAAAACCAAAAACCAAAAAAATTTAAACTATCAAGCTATTGAGTGACATAGCAATCCCACCACTGGGTATAAGATCCAAAGGAAATGAAATCAGTATGTCAAAGGACATTTGTACTACTATTCTTATAGCCAAGAAATGGAAGCAACCTGAGGGTCCATCTGCTGATGAATAAAATAGACAATGAGATACATATACACAATGGAAGACTAATCAGCTGTAAAAGAGTGTAATCCTATCATTCTTAACAATGTGGATGGAACTAGAGATCATTTTTTAAAATGAAATAATCCCAGCACTGGAAGAAAGTACTGCATGACCTCACACATATATAGTATATGGAGAAGTTGGTGTCATGGAAGTTGAGGGTAGCATGGTAGTTACCCAGATGGCAAGGAAAGTGGTGGAGAGGAAGGGCTGGGGAAGAATTGATCAGTGGGTACTAAGTATAGTTAGATAGCAGAAAGAACTTCTGGTGAACCATTATGTAGTAGCATGAGTATAGATAACAAGTATGTACTGTGTACTTCCAAAAATTAAAGAATGGATTTTGAATGTTGTAACTACAAAAAAATGATAAGTGTCTGCAAATAGATATGTTTTAACCTGATTTAAATATTACACAAGGTATTTATGTATCAAAAAATCACGTTATCCTATTAACATGCATGATTTTTATGTTTTTATGTATTGAAGTAAGTAAAAACACTATAAAATAAACAAGGCTTATATAAGAGCGTAATGTTTTATTTACTAGTCCTATTTATGTTAGATTGCTTACAGTGCTTCTATGTAATTGTTATGTGAAATTGAGAGTGTTTTAAAATGTTAAAACCAAGAGTATATGAATATGGGTCATACAAAATATGAAACAAAGCACAATGTGCAAGTAGACATTCTCAGGAGACCTGTTCGGCAGAAGGGCACAGTGTTAGATGTAATTTGTTTATTGACAATCTCCGATGATGGCGCAGTGAACCAGCAAACACCACAAAAGTAATGAATCCTTTCCTTTTTTAAGTAATTATATTTGAACAGTTCAAATTAACCTGTGGTTTGAGGCTACTGCTTGGGTGAACTAATTCGCTGATGTAATGACTTTACTCCTTCTTGCTCCGATGATTTAGGTAAGAAAGAAAGGGAAATAAAAATGGGAGGCCTTGAGTTTAAAATCTGCTGTTTTCTGCAAGTCACATTTGAAGGCTATCTCCAACTGATCCAGTGCTAGACACAATAGTTAAAATGTCAAACTAGAAACAAACAAAATTTCTGTCATGCTATGCAGTGGTGCTGTGAATAAAACAAACTGAATTGAAAGAGATAGATAGTTTACTGATTCTTTATAATAGTTTTTTCACAATCTTTTCAAACAACAGACTTCTGTTTGGTTGGACTATCACTGCTCATTAGTGCTTGAAATCTACTTTTCCAGGGGCCTGCTGCTTATCCTGATGCCTAGGATGGTTGATACCATGCTGGCCTTATTTGAGCTGTTACTTCTAAATAATGCTATGCCATTATCTCTGTGTCCCTGCCATTATTATACTTAGATATTCAGTAATGAGATGCAAAGAAAAGTCTCAGGGGATGTTAGGCAAGAATTCACAAGGCTTAGCTCTTTAGGTATCTTTCACACTCAAAACACATTGAAAAATAAATAATAATAAATACACTTAAGAATTAATGCATGATTATGTTTTGGAAAGCAGGGGTGAATATTTCAGCCAAAACTCTTTGAATTATATATTTGTAAGCAACTTAGAGTTCTCCCATAAATTCTGTGTCTTACAGTTGAAGAGTGTAATAATTATATTCTCAAAAAGGGATTGGCCAACATTAATGGCACTATTTAGATATAACAATTCGTAGGCAATTCATAAATATATGGCAAAAAACTGTTGATGTCATTATTAGTTAGAGCTCCTGCTTTTTTATAATATGGGATGCAGGATGTCATGGTGGTCTGATTTGTTAATTTATTATGTTGTTAGCTGTGTGTAAGCTGGGAAGAACTATTGATTGTGCCTCAGTTTCTTGAACTATAAACTGGGATCAATAATTGTGATATGTCTCACAGATCATAATGAATATTACATAAGATAATTTAGATAAACCTTTTAGCCCAGTTGTAACACTTGGAAAACTGAGCAATAAATGTTACCTATTGTTATGATAATTTCCATCACCCAGTGCTGAAAAGTATTTCACAATGAAAGCATACTTTGCTACAGAATGCATGAAGATGGTTATTTCCAGGTTGAAAAAAAGGACATACCTCATTGAAGCAGTCATTCAACACAGGTCATTACAATTCCTGGAACTTCCTTTAACTAGGGTTGATCTGTTATCTATTATATGCATTACAATGCTCTTCACCTAATTTCCTTCTCAACAACAACAAAACACATCATTTTGCTATGCATGTGTCTTCCTTTGTTGCTTCTTTTGAAGGCAGCATTGTAAAAAAGCATGTTCCTTAATTACTTTGTTGAAGCTCTTCATGAGTGTTTTGCATGAAGAAGGGTTCTCATGCAGATCTAAGAAAGGTATTTTAAGAAGCTTCCCATATGGTAATCTAAGGAAAGTTAGTTAAAATATCTTAAAATAAATAATGGAGCCATTGTTAATATCATTATCTCTCTTTCTCAATCTCTATATATGTATATATAATTACATTTAATTAACAATTACTTTACATACAAATTTCTCTCATTTTCTTTCAGGTTTTTCTGAAAACATGCCCTGTGTTTTTTGAGACTGTTATAAAAATATTTTAAATACAATTTATTTTTAAATATTTAATGATCGATTTGTAATGTTTTAATTATTTGTTTTTAAGTCTTTATGGTTTTTTCACTCATGTTTGTGTTTCACAAAATGAACTATGAGAAGTGTATGGATCTTTTAGTGTTATAACATTTCTTAAAAACTGAAGTATAAATTATTAGCTTTAAGAAACAGGCAAAACCGGATCACACTTTCATTGCAGAATTGATCTGTTTTGATCACAAAGGTTGCGTTAATGTTTAAAAATGTCATTTTGTATAGGAAATGAAAAATAATGAAAATCAAATCCAATAACAGATTGATCCTTTTTCAGTTAAATGTTTTTGTATACATATGCATCATAATATTAAATTTAAGTTTAAAGCATTTATTTGATCAGATATTGCTATCAACTAATCTTAAGACCAATTATTTTTGTTGTTGTTGTTTTGGTTCTAAGCATTGAACCCCACAGCATTTATGACATGTGAATCAAAGACAATATGATTTGCCTACATCATAGTAGTATAACTATCAACTAATTTTAAGACCAATTCTATCTCTCTTTTTTTTTGGTTCTGAGGATTGAATCCCGCTGAGCTCTCTCCTCAGCCTTTCTTATTTTTATTTTGAGATAGTGTTTCATCAAGTTGCTTAGGGTCTCACTAAATTGCTGAGGCTGGTCTCAAACTTCAGATCCTCATGCCTCAGCCTGCCAAATCACTGGGATTGCAGGTGTGTGCCACTGTGCTTGGCTTAAGACCAATTCTTATAAAAATATTTTTATAAATATTTGCATACTTAAGAAATGATAGTAGTCCTTAATTAGTAGTCCTTGATTTACTAAGATGTGAATAATAGTGCACTTGTAAGTTGACTTAAAGCCCTGAAATGATGCTTCATAAAACAGAAAGGAAGTTTAACTTGAGGAGATGCAGGCCAGGGAATAAACAATGGGTGGTGAAGCAAAGATTAGCTGCATTAGTGAGTCATTGCATACCATCCTATGGGCTGACCAGAGCTATAGGATCCAGTGGAGTTGGAATCATGGAGGAGGGCCTTTCTTGACAAAGCTGTTGTTTAGATGTGCAGAGACTTGCACTAAAGGTGTGTGTGGGAGTATGGTGGTGTTAGCACCTCTGTTAGCCATGTCTGCATCTCCATGGACATTGCCCTAGTCAAAACCTGAAAGTGTTTTCCTCTTGCTCTCCAAACTCTTCCTGAATATTTCCTATGATTATTGACATTCATATAGAAGTCAGTTGGCCCTTTGGGCCAACCTGTCGACTTAAAGAGCAGGACAGAGAATGGATTGGGGTGTGTGGATGGTATGCAAATTAGTTAGTATAGATACAGAAAAGAAGATGAAGAGGGAAACTCTAATTGTTCTCTTGAATACATTTATTCTGATATTCCTTCAGATTCTAGTATATGGCATTGAAATATTTGTGTGAATTATTAAGGAACTGTAATATATGATACTTCAAAAATGAATGTCTTTTTTTCTGGATTAGAATCAGATGGAATTCTCTCATTGGAAAACATTATCTTCTGGTTCCTCTCTATACTTCTCTTACATTTTCCTAGAGATATAGATTGATAAGTGGAAAATCCTAGAAAGGTACATGGAGTGGGTAGTATCTGTATATCCCTCTGTTGCTTCAGTCTTGATCACATGTAACCAAACTCTGAATGCCAACCATCATGGTGCTCCACACAATAGCTAATGTATTACTATAGCTTAAATTCAAGATACCATTTATAAAGTGCCAAATATAGAGCTGCCTTGTGTGTTGAGTGCCCAGTAAACAGTAACGATTGAACTGTATTGTCTAGTGATTATTGAAGAAGTTCTTATAGGTCGGTGACAAAGTTTGATCAATGCTAGAGTTATCTAATTGAGATAGTCTCAAAAAACACACAAAGACAACGTGAAGAGTTGACTGTATGAATTCTGGCTTTGATGAATAGCTTGCGAAAATTATTGCTTACAAATTCAAGGTTTTTTTCCTCTGCTTTTTGGCTAAAACTTATGCATTTGCTTTGGTTAGAAGTAACATTTATGGCATTTGAATCAAAGACAGTATTTGCCTACAACATAGTACAACTATTATTTAAGGTGCAGCTGTGTACCTTTTACTTTACATGTGTTATTGGTATCCCTTCTCATATTGCTGTAGCATTGGTTCAATTCACAAAGGTGAAGTAACATGGATAATACCTTAGAACTCATAAGACACAGAACAGGGTTTTGCACTCAGATTCACCTGACTTCAAACCTCCTGTTCTTTCCATGAGATCATGAACTTGTAGCACACTGTAATGTGGACTTGTGTGTATCTATGAAACAGTAAGTGCATGTGTATAAATTTTCTCTTTGAGAAGGACAGATGCATGGAAATTATGTAATCGGTGAACATTTTCTGTTTTAAATTTTAAAGTAAAAAAATCACCTTTGAATGCTTAAGAATTCCACTACATCTGTGTGATCAACTAATATGCTTTCTCTTGATTTTTTTTTTTTTTTTTTTTTTTTTTTTTTTTTGTTGTTTTTTTTTTTTTTTTTTTTTTTTTTTTTTTTTTTTTTTTTTTTTTTTTTTTTGGTGAGGGTGATATTTTAAGTCACATTTCTTAATATGCTGATTTGCTTTTTATGGGTGCTTTGAGTAATTTTTATTAGGTAAAGATTGATATTTAAAAGGGGTTTATTATGTAAATAGCGATATTTAAAAAGCAAAAAGTCACCCATGCATTGAGGACATCAATATATCAGAGTTTTAATTGACAACTTGCAAGACCTGCTTGTGATTTATAGCTCGATTACAAACTCACTCTTTCTGCTCTGCCAGTGGAATTGGCAATATTTTTTCAGCCCAGATGGTGCATTAGCCTTGGCCAGCTGGTTCTCCCCATGCTGCCTCATCACAGGACCATACAGCAAATATTGCCACATATGACCCAGATCAGGAGGTAACATGGCAGAGGCTTCATGCCTGGCTTTGCCCTCAGGGCATATGGAAGTGAACCTGAATGAGATTTATGCATCCAGAATTTTACACTCTATCAAACCCCTGTAGTCATTTGCTTTCCTGACCTGACTTTAGAAGCTGTTTAGAAAAGGCAAATAGAGCCATATTATTTATTTACACAGTCTTAAAATTTGGTTTTAGTATGCTATCTTTAAATCTCAAATTTCAATAATTTTGTTAACTCTAAGACAATTTAAAAAATTTAGCCAGTATTACAAATTATGAAATTTAAAAGGTCTATTTTAAAGAGTTTTTAATATCCTTAACAAAGTTTTATTAGAACCTAGATAAATAGTTACGAAAGGAGATGTTTCTGACAAATTTCAAAGCCATACGATTTTTAATGGAGTGGCAATTGCCAGTATGTATTATACTTTGCAAGTTGAAATTAATTTTTGCATATATAATTTGAGTAAAATAATTACTGTAATTTTAAAATTTAAGATTTTGAATGTCAGGAATGGAGTTGGAGAATTAAATTAAAAGGCTACTTTCAGCAAAAACACATTTCGAATATATTTTAGATTACTTTGGTTAGAATAGACACAAATAGCATATCTTTATGGAATGGAGTTTTAGTTCTCTCCCTAAAACTCACTTTGTATTTTAAATAAAATATATAGGTTGTGTATAACATATTAGATACTTGTACATAGTTTATAATTTTTAATTGGATAATAAACCTTGTATTAGTTTCATACTTCTGAATTTGCAACAACAAAATAAAAGTGAAATACAATTGATATCCTTGACAATCTAGATTTATTTAATTTTAGTCATATAATGCTATAGCAATAGTAACTGTGAAAGATTAGCCCCATGTTATATGCTAAATTTGGTTAGTGCTATTAAAGAAAAAGTAGGAGTTGATTGTCAATTCTTATTCTTATTTGCTAAGGGATCTGGTACCAAAAAACTGCTTTTTAGTGTTTGAAATAGGCTCTTCCTCTGTCTCTGTGAGGATGTATATTTCTATATATACACTCATGTGCACACATGTGCATAAACTTATACACATCATTTTAAATACATGTATCAGATATGTGACTTTTTCTTCAACTGATTTTGTGTGTGTTTTTTAAAGAGAGTTGGAGAGAGTGAGAGAAAAAGCAAGAATCAATTTCGTATATTTATTTACATGGTCTTTGTTTTTTGAATACTTAGTTGCATATGTGGTGCTGGGGTTCAAAAAACCCAGGTGCTTCTGCATGTCAGGCAAGTGCTCTAACTACTGAGCAACTATGCTGGTCATTTTGTATACATTTTTAATAAAGTTTGTTGACTGTATCGTTATATAAGGTTTGGGAAGTGATTTGGAGCTATTCCATTATTGAAAGGTCTGTTAAATTATGAGATGGTGACATTTTTATTGAATAATATGATTTTTAATGTTTGATTATTTAGTATTTATGTTTTTTGGAAATCTTTTTATGAAATTCTTTTAATTTTTTATATGCTGTGCAACTTTCACATAAGACACAACTGTTTATTTGCTGGGAGGCATATTTGTGTAGTTTTTTTTAACTTCTTAGATTTTTATTCAGGATTTTTAAAGTAATGCTTGAATTTTGTAAAAAGAAAAAAAAAGTTTCTAGGTTATACTGTACCCATAAACAGTAGATTGATTTCATTTCTGATACAGATTACTTTGTTTTTATAGCTCTTTCTTATCTACACCATTTTATATTTTCATTTTCTGGGAGTTAAATTTGTATATTTCGTTGACTTGATTTTAGTTCACTCTGTTGCATTAAAAATAAAATTACAGACCATCTCTTTTTGTTAAATGTTAGGTACATTTTCATTTGACCTACTTACAACTACTGTGTAACAATAGAAATGTTTGCTTCTTACCCAGTTGACTTTGTATTTATCATAAATTTTCAGATTGGTTAATTTTACAGGAAACTAATTTGAGTAGGGGCATTAAGGCACACTTGATTATGTCATAACTATTTTTATCTATGATTAATTATATCGCTAATAGTTGTGTTCCAAATTTACATCACAGTTAATATTAATTCTGATTATTAGTAGAGGTAGAGTGGTCAGAGGTCATTGAACTCGTGGTCACAATTGAACTCCAGTTGCATTTCAGCCATGATCAGATTCTGGTATTAGGCCAACTATTTCATGACTCTGAACTTCATAAAGATTTCTTTATCATAAGATAAAGAAATTGGAGAAGATGCTAAATTTCTAATTATAAATGTATGATTTAAAATAATAGTTTTAGAAACATATAGACTTACAATAGAATTACATCCTGATAAATCTGTCATAAATTAAAAATATATTAAGTTAAAAAACCATTTAATACACCTAACTTATCAAACAGCATGGTGTAGAAACAGTACACAGTAGGGTATAGGCTGTTCCCCTTCTGATCCTGTGCTAGCTGGGAGTGGTAACTCACTGCAACTGCCCATTGCTGTGAGAGTCTCTTACCATGTCTCACTATCCTGAGAAGAGAGCAAAGCTCAAAATTCCAAGTATGGTTTCTATTGAATGCATAATGCTTTCACACTACCATAAAGCCAAAAAATCAGAAGTTGAACCACTGTAAGTCAGTTTCTGTACAGACATCTTTAAGTGAGCCAGTGCACAGTGTCTCAGAGGCATTTTTGGCAGCTATAAGTCCTAAGTAGAAGATAAAAAAGATGTTTGATTATGGAGAAAGTTGGATTTTATGAAATCAAAATTGCTTGCATTTTTCAGACAAAAGAAGAAAAAAAGCAGTTGTGATACTAAAAAAAATTAATTCCAGAATTATGGCCAAAGACATTAAGGATATATATATATATATATATATTTCTTTACAGTATTATGATGAATTATAATGGACAAACTGCAAGATATTTTTCCTGCAGTTTTTCTTACACTACAGCTATTTTGAAAGAGCCTTATAAAATACCTCTGAAAAACTGAGTAAGCCTCCTGCAGTGTTATGAGAGAATGCTTATCCAGGAGTTAACATACAGTCTGCTATATTTGATGCCACTAGCTAAGTATTTCACTTGAATTAGCCTATAGTTATACATATTGAGACTTAACGCAGAAAACTCCCTCCAATCTGTAATATTCATTTATTGACTATTTCTGAGCTCCTGCTTTGTGTCCAGCACTGTATTGCATACCACATCCAACTAATTAATTGACCACCATGTAAGCAAAAGAAAGCTACATGTTTTTTATGTACTGAGATAATGTTCCCAAGAACAAACTCAATGGCACCTGTGACACAACTACATGTTTAAAGCATGTTTCATTATCTTTGCACAAATGCTCCTAATTTTCTGTTAATGTGAATTCAAATATCCAGTGAAAAACGTTCCTTAAAATACAATATTATGCTAAAGCTGCTTAACACACTTTCAGAATGTTTTAGTCAGATTTTTCATTGTTTGATCAAAAGACCTGACAGGGACAATTAGAGGAGGAAAAGTTTATTTTGGTTGCAAGTTTCAGAGATGTCAGGACATATGCTGCCCTATGGGACCGAGATGAGGTGCAGGTCATGGTAGAAGTGGCTAACAGAGGAAAGCAGCTCAGGACCAAGCACCAAGAAGCAGAGAGACCTCTGCTCACCAGGGACAAAATATAAACCCCAAAGGCACACCTCCAGTGACCTCCTACTTCCAGCTACACCCTACCTGCCTTCAGTTACTACCCAGATAATCCATATTGGTGGATTAAAGCACTGATCTGGTTAAGGTTCTCATAACCAAATCATTTCACCTCTAAACGTTCTTATATTTTCTTACACATGAGATTTTGGGGGACTTCTCATATGAAAACCATAATACAGGACTGTCAACTCACAAGCGTTCCTTAGAGTCATTTGTAACCTGTATGTTCTCTTTTGTTAATTAATATAGTCTATAGTAAATATCACCAATTCTATGTATAAAAGCTGAGTAAAAATTATTTCAGTCTTAAACTATGTGAACAAATATGGATGTTACACTTTGAACTTCACATACTCATGTCTATCTAAGTGGCTGAAGTGCAGCTTTTTCCCACACTGAGTTTCCCATTTTATTGGGTGGTGTGGTTTGGTAAAAGTGTTATTTGAAAAAAGTATCCATATGCAAATATATGGTTGTGTTTTCAACCTTGTTCCATTAAACTGTGCTCTGTATGAGAACAGACAATTTTTCTCTTGATTTTTCTTTGTGCTTATACTACCTGATGTAATGCCTACTACACTTTGTAAGTTCAATATTTGCTACACTGAACAGAATTTCACTGATATTTTCTTTTTCAACTTCATTAGCCCATTAATATGAGTTTATTCCACACATATGATTGTTAACTATTGGTGACCTGTCATTATGGAAAAAGCATTTCACTAGAAAGCTAGAGATCTTGCATATTGGAAGACATCCACTAATTAGCTGTGTGCCCTAAGGAGCTTAACTTCCCTAGGGCACGAAATCCATAGCCATTAAACAAGAGAAGTGATTTCTAGGCTCCTTTCCCACTTAAGTCACAGTCTAAGATTCTTAATTTACATTCTGGATTTTAAATTTACATCACTTTGCATTTCTATTAGTTTTATATGGTAAATACTCTTATACATATACCAAAAAATGCTGCGTACCCGTATGCATATACATATGTGTGTGTAAGACTACTACACACATACAAAACAGTGCTATGCAAAAGGAGGCACATTTGTATATGTGTGTGTTTGTGAGTAATTAGAAGAGGATTGGTCAGATTTGTCAAAGTCAGTGATGACTTTGATAGTGGAAGAGGAGGATAAGAGGCTAAGTATGGATGTGATATGGTCTTGATTTTATTCCTGTATTCCTTACTTTTCTTATATAAACTACATTTATGATTTATATAATTTTCAAAAACAACATTTAATAATAGAAAGGCAGCTAGGCCTGTTGGTGCATACTTGTAATCCCAGTCTCTTGGGCTGCAGCAGAAGAATCGCAAGTTCAAAGCCAACCTCAGCAACTTAGTGAGGCCCTAAGTGATTTAGTGAGACACTGTCTGAAAGTAAAAGAAGAAAATAGGCTGAAAATGTGGCTCAGTGGTTAGGGTCCCTGGTCTCAATCCCTGGCACCAAAACAAAACAAACAAAAAAACCTTAAAAAGATGCCAATTTAGTGCTAGGGAAACGGTGTTTGTTTTATTCCTTATTTCCCAAAACATACTATTAATTTTGCTATGTCAATTACTGGCTCTTAAATTTATATATGGAATTTTTTAGTAAAGGGTTTGGAAATTTGCTAATAATAGGGAAGACATCTAGCTTATATTTTCATACTATCTTGTGCAAGGATGACAGATTTAGTTTCATTTAAATCTTCTGTTTGTTTGAATGACGTGTAAAACATGGATTTCAGGATGACATCATTTGAGGATAATCTGCAATTACAGATTTTTGATATTATTTTGTTTGTTTGCTTTCCACACTAATTCTACTTGGAAAAAAGTAAGAGAACAAAAAAGCCCCAATCACATATTGTCACTTACTTTCTTCCTCAAAACTTAGTTATAGTAGTTAAATCCCTTGCTAGTAACTGCCCTTCCAGTAGACTAAATTCTGCCCTTAGATACTCATACAGAACTCCCATTGGGCCCAATTCTGCTGTCCTCCTTCAGGCAAAAACTCCCTTTGAATTTAAACAGTCTCACTCAGGTACTGTATTAATAGGCACCAACGACACACACAGAAAGGAGTTTGCTTGTGTAAGCACTGAAAATCTAGGATCCTGAGGTACTGCAACAAATAATCTATAAGGAGATTTAGGCAATTATGAATTCTCCATCGGATCTTTTCTAGCTGAGAGATTTTTCTCATGAATCCTCTCTATTTAGCTGAATGTTAACTTCTATAAGTGAAAGCAATTGTAAAGTATCCAAAGATATTCTAGTTATCAGGTTTTAAGAATGCAAGTGTTCCCCAATTAGAATACCATCTATCAGATTACCGAAAACATACTAAACAGGCAATGGTTGGTTTCAAAAACCACTGAATTCATTTAAAAATAGATTTTTGAAATTAACATTAGTGGAAAGCAGTATTTCAAATTGTCTTCATTTCATTACTGCCCATATTTCACTTTCAGTGTTTGATTAATTTTGTGGCCAAGGCTGGCCTTAGGCAAACTTGGGAGTGGTTTTTGTCTTCTGTTTCTTTCTTTCCACAGTGTTCATATCAGGCTCTTTTTCTTCCTATGCTGGCCTTGGGTTGCCCCAGGCCCCAGCTTAGCACACTGGCTCACTAAGGTGCCCTGTTTGCCTCCCTTTCCCATTCCCAGCCCATTCTCTTTCCTACCTTTGTAAATAACATCTACATTTAGAATAAAGTCCTTCCATTTGATACTGCAACAGATTAAATGAGATATAAGTTGCAGATGAAAGCTGGTCTTGCCAGAAGCCTCTCTTTAGGTAGAAACATATTCCCAGGGCTTTAAGACCTAGAAGCTACAGAGAGATAACTTATATTGACAGTAATAATGCTTACAAACATATTTTCAGCTTCGTTTTCTCAGAGACCTCTTGCTATTTTTCTCTCCTTGAAGTATTGCTCTATACTTAGGTCCCCTGTACCTTTAAATGATATCCCATTTCATTGTGGATGATTGAAACCTAGTCTAAACCAGCACAAGCAAAGGGATTTGATTGGCTCACAGAAAGTCCAGGAGCATATTGGACTTTAAGCACACATAGATTCAGGGCTGAGGCCATGTCATCAGGACACACTCTCACTGTAAAATCTCAGCTCTGATTTTATCTCTTTTGGCTTCATTTGTAGGCAGATGCTTCCCAAATTGTGACAAAGAGTTCAAAGCAGTTATTTTCTCATATTATCTCCACTGTTGTACTCTCAGTGCAAAGAGCATGCCTCTTGCCAGATAGCTCCTCTCGCAGGAAATAAGATCACCTCATTGACTAGGGATAAATCATTTGATTATTCCTGTTATGTGTAGACAGAGGGATCAATTTACAAGAACTCCTTGGAACAAGTTCACTGTAACAAATAAAAATTTTGGTTAATACAATGCTAAACGAACGCTGAAGATGCAAAAGTAGGGCCATCACTTCTCTCAACACAATTTATCAAAGTCACGTATATATAGATAAATAGATAATATATGAATCTACATTTATAAATAGATTTTTGTCTGTCTTCTCAGCTATAGCTTGGTGAGAAACAGGATTGTTCACTTCCCTCACCCTTAGAAATCTTGGTCTCAATTAGATTTGAAGTGATCATGAGAGGTCACATGGGAAGTAGGGGACAACATGTAATTCAAGTTGGACATTATGACTTGTTTGACTATATTAAAATTGAATAAAATGTCCTTTATATCATGTAAAGGGCAGAAAGATAAGTTATCATGTCAAATGCTAACTTATAAAATCTGACCAAATCATTAACCCAAATGGATATTTATTTATTTATAAGAAAGAAATTAGAGCCCACTCCAAGAAAAGGGTTTATACATACATCCAAGATATTTTGGAGCCTGGGTATTCAAGTATTTAGAGTTACATAGCATGTACTTGAAAATCGAGCTGCGTATTCTAAATATAGGGGGATACTGAATGAAATTCTTACTTTATGAATATAGATATATAGATACTATTTGTTTGTTTTAAGCACCTGATTTTTCTTTTACATTCATTAAAAACAAACTTAATGATGTTAACGTTTATACACTTCACATTCCATATATTTATCACCCTTAGAAATCTTGGCCTTGATTAGATTTGAAGGAAATCATCATTTCTTTGATTGTTTAGTTTCTTAATCCAGGTTGACTCTGTAGCTAGTATTTGGGGCCATACATATTTTAACACTACACAAATAGCTGTGGCTTTACACCTAACCCAGTTCTCCATTCATTCTTCTCTTAGATTTTGCCAAGATGGTAAAAGAGCTAAGTGGTGGTGGTGTAGTTATTAACAATTTTGGTTACAGTTTCTCTTGTAATGTTTGTTTTCCTTAGGGACTCACAGCAAGAATAAAATTGTAGTCTCCTTCAGCAGCCTGTGCTTTCATGAAATATTGGCTTTGACAAGCCTGCAGGGGTGAGAAATAATTTTGCGTGTGAGGGTTTGCACTTCTTGGGTGTCTTTCTGAGTTTATTGCCAGGAGAAAATGGAAAGAGAGTCTTTCTCACCCTTATCCGTAAACCACGGATTAAGAGACCACTGTGCTGGACAATTTTGTAGTTTTGGAGAGGGTCTACACTTGAGTCCTCACTTATAAACTGGGAGCTGGCATTAGCCTGACTGAATATCAGGAGCCCTGATAGTTGTCCACCTTGTCTTTTCAAGACTTTTAATGATCTCTCCTGTCTTGTTTCTCTTCTTTTGGGCTACCAAATTACATTGAAGTTATGAGAGAAGGCTGTTTCACTTTGATTCCAGCTGGCTTGCAACTTGATGGGTTCTATGTCAGGATGCTGTGTTTCTCCGCTCTTCATCCTCTCTTCAGAAAACGCATCAGACAACACCAAGACTTACTGGCATTCTGCACAATTGTTTAGTATTCATGAAATGTTCTTTCCAAAGGTTCTGCCCACCATCCTCAAATTTGTAAGCACTTTCATGCACTCTTTGAAAAAACGAAATGGGAAAAAAGTAGAACATTTAACATGTGTTTAGGCATCAGTAAATATTTTCCCCCCAAATAGCAAGCGAGTGATGTTTATGTATGTCATGCTATGGAATACTCAGGCTGAAAGGTACCCAACACCTGTCAAATGCTTTGAAGACATGAGCTGAGCTTAAAGTTGACAGAATATTTGAAGTAGACCACAAATTGAAATGCCCCAGAAATCTTTTATCAATTGGGCCTTATGTTCAGGCTTGTAATAAAGAGGCTTTTGGAGTTTATATGCCACAGTCTAATAGGTGACTGCTTAATGGGATTTACATTCACTCAAACAAAATTAGGCTGGTAAAAGACAATACAACACGCTGTAATGTAAATGGGACTGACTGCAGAATTAAATGTTTGTGGAAACAGGGCAGCAGATCTATCAAGAGCTAATTAGACAGAGTTCAGAAGCAGGCTTGGGAGTAAATAGTATCAACAAAGAAAGAAGGAGGGCAAGAATGAAGGGAAAAAAGACCTTTTGTGCAGGGAAGAAAAGGAACTGTACAAAAGTTATTTAATTAGAATCTCAGATGGAGTCTCTCCCATGAGAAAAACATATTCTTATCTGAACCTGTTGATAATATTAAGTTGAATAAAAAGTTTGATAAATTATTGTGTGTCTAAGTGATTCTTTGTTGTAATTGGCTTAGAAAGCGTTCTCTTCACATGGTTACTCTCCTAGTTATGTTCACTGTGGGCAGAAAAAAAATTTTCTTGGAAGTTTATCTTTGAATTTGTTCTAACAAAAAGGATAACACTGAGAAGTTTTGTCAAAAGGTAGACATTTGGAAAGATAAAGGGTAAAGCTGCCAATTACAACTTTGGATTTGAGTTTCAATTAGCATGTGGACAAATACGATGTTAATTTTAAAAAAAACTTCCAACTTTTTTACTGTTCATTGTAATGTGTCACCTAGTCACTGTTTTTCAGCTAATCCATTGTACAGGGAAAATGATCTGGGATTTCTTATTGCTAAGAAACGATTTTAACAAAATAAGTCAGGATCTGCATGCTTGGTATTCAGTGTCAGAAAGCTTGATTGCTTGATTCACTTTCTCTTTTAACTTCCAATTCAACATTTAAAACAGCATTGCATGAATCATGTTTTACAAAAGAATTTAATGAATATTTTAGGGTTGAAAATTGTTTTCATAGATTATAAGGTAAGACATATATCTTGTTTTGAAAGAAACCAAGAGTTAATCAGACGCTTCAGGATATTTGCATTCTGTTAAGAATATACACTAATTATAATAATCCTTCCAGTTTGTTGAGAATTCCTACCTCCTTTATAGCCATCTTGTAAGGATAAATTGTGCTAATATATGTGAAAGAGCTTTGCGAAGGGTGAGTACTTGTACACATTATGTGATGTCATAACAGAGCAGCTTTATGAGAGGTTGTTGCTGTGCTGATGGGCATATGGATTCTTAAATGGCAAGTGTTACATTGAGTAATTAAATTCAACAGTTCAAGTCAGACTGATCGCTTTTTTTGCCTCCCTTACTACACAAACAAAGAATTGTTCTGTGGGCATGTTCTAGATTGTTTGTGGTTTAGTTAATCCGTGAAATCCATGGTCTGCATTACTGTCAGCAGTTAATGCCCCGAGATTGCTTTATTCTTTAATGAAAAGATCAGTAAGATTAGAATTGTTTTGTCCCTGCCATGGAAATAGACCAAGTACGAATGCCCAGTTTCTCTTGGTGGAGTTCCAATCTGTCTCTGACCCAGAAATATAGGTGGTATTTGGCAGTTCATCTATCCACTTGCAACAAAGACATCTATCTTGCTTGTTTTTAAAATGAGAGAAACTAGATTGGGTCAAATTGACAATAGAGGCATTTTGCTTCTAAACATTGTAAACATGTAAGGCAGCATCCTCTAACTTCCAGTAGTATTGTCAGGTTGTCCTGACAATACTAATTTTGGCTAATGGCCAAAATCACCTGAGGGAGCCACTTAAAAATACAAATTCCCAGGCAATTTCCCTGGAGATTGTGATTCAGTGGGTCTGGGTCAAAGCCAGAAAATCTTAAGTGACTCTAACAATTAGGGAAGTTGGCCAAGTTGGGAAAACTTGGTATCAAATATATCCCATTACTTTTGTCCGTAACAATTAACAAGTAAAGCTTCACTGTTATTTGCTTTGAAATGTTTCTGAAAGAAATATTATGGACAGACTCAAGGTCATTGGGTTACTCCTGACTGTTCACATACGTAATCGAGCAGAATTTGAGTCCTCTCAATAAATTATGGTGACTATATGTGAGTTACTCACCTCACAGGATTCTGTGATGATAAAGAGAAATACTGGAAAAGGAAAGGATTCTCAAATGTTCAAAGGCTAAAGTAGCCTGATTATTATTTAACAACTGGGAGATCTGGTTTCAGGACCCAGCACTGTTACTGTCACTTTGTAATCAAGTTTACAATAATTTTGGCTTTCTGGATTTTATTTTCCTTCCCCATAAAATCAGGGATTAAAAAAATATCTATCAATCTCTCTCCATCCCTATGGTCCTTCCAGGTAAGTTTTCTCTCTCACTCTCTTTTTTTAAGAGAGAAGTACAGTGAGCAAGAAAGAGAGAATAAATTTTATTTAGTTTTCACGTGGCTCTCATTGCTCCAACACTTCACTGTGTACATGGTGCATGCCAGGCAAGCACTGTAAACGCTGAGCCACTACTCCCAGCCCCAGGTTAATTTTTTCTACGGCCAGCATCAGGCTATGTGACAAAGTCCAGATGGTAGAATAGTCCACTTCATGGTCATTTAGTGACCATTAGAGAACATTATGATAACCTGAGAGTTTGGCATTCTCTCAAATATAACTTCTAAGTGATCAAATTGTTCATTGTGATTTGAGCATTACATGAAATGGTTTTTAAATATATTTTTTCACTTTGGCACATAGTACATGAAATATGTTCTCTCTTTTTAACTTTTATTTTTATAAGGCCACTGTATGCTTAGTGGCCTGCGTTTTAGGTTAGTCTGGGTTAGAAAATTGATTTGAATACAACACTTTACAACACATGGAAGTAAGGTGGCACAAATTACCCTTGTTACTATTTCGAAAGGTAAATAGGCCTAAAATTCTATTATATCACACATATAGGCATAGAATTTAAATGAATAGAAAGATGCTGTTTGGTAAATGATTGAAAAATAATGTACTAATTTAAGCTCCATGGTATTTAATGAGCCACATAATGTGCCGTGGAAACTTCAGTGCTCTAAATACAGAAAATTTCTAGACACAATACATTGTACTTCTTTAAATGCCTCCCACGGAATGAAGAGGGCAAAATAGCAAAGAATGGAAAGAACCCAGAATGACCCAGAAGGCTGTGAATGGGAGGAATAGAGCAAGTGATAGAAATTAAATGTGGAAGCCTATTACAAACACACAGTTTTAGAAAATGTATGGTCTCATAGGAATCAGTGACTACAATGATGATTTTGATTTCTCGAATACGTACGTGGCTGAATGTGGCATTTATTTAGAAGGAAGATTTTTATTCTGATAAGATTTTATATCTTCAGAGAAAGCTTTTTATCCATTGACACCTTTAAAATTATACACTAATTCCTACAACATCTCAACATTGCATTATATCAGTAAAGTAATTCACATAGTACTTTAAATATTGTGAAAACGGGGAAGCAAATTTATTAGAATTATATAAAGAAAACGAGTTAAATTATAGTAATTGAACTAGTGGCCTAATTAGAGTAGGGAAGAGAGAAATTTGAGATCAATGACCCTTTCAGATGACTTTCAAAATTATAAACATGCTTTTTGAAACAGTAAAAAAAAAAAAAAAAAAGGGAGGGCTATCAATACTACTTGGTAGGGCAGGAAGTCCAGTTTTCATAATTTTTTCCTAGAATCTATGATTTATTTTATTTAATTTTCCTTATTCCCTTCATAAATGTAATTGACTATACTAAAAGGTGAGGGGTTTAAAGGGTACAGAACTAAATGTGCCAAGTCCACCTACGTAGTTCTGATTCTTTGCAGCGTAAAACAGTCACCTACTTTGTCTGATCCTGCTTCTGGTATATAAAGTGACAGCTTGAAACAAGAACATTGCTAGAGCCCCTCCTAGTCTGACTGTTTGCACTTCTCATTCTTCAGTCCTTCTTTCGTTATCTGCTATTCAAGATGCTTTCATTCACCTTCTATGTGTTTTCTCACCATGGTTTGCTTCCATCTACCAAATGATTCCATTCTTCTGGAATCTTCTTCAGGGTGAACAAAGTTATCTGACTGTAGCATTCCAGTGTTGCTCACTTCAGGAAGAGAAAAAAAAAATGTGTAGGAGACATTTAAGGCAGACATTTTAGGAGAAAATATTTTAAGTTTAAAATTTTGGACTCATTTTTACATAAAATCTTTAAGGTGTAGAATATTGATATTTTACATACTAAACTTAAGGGAATACTGTTTATGAATCACTTCATTCTTCATTAACCTTCTAGCATGTGTTAAAGATTTATTTTTTCTTTCAGACATTTATAGTAAATTAACCATTCCAAGGGGAGAAGAGGTACCCTGACCCAGGGCACTGACAAATAAATGAAAGAATTGATTTTCATGTCTTGCATTTAAAAAAAAAACCTGAAAGTTGCTATAGTAACAAATTAATGAATGTGTTCTACCAGAAACATTGCCTATATATCTAGCGTCTATATTTGTGAGAGTAAAAGGGATGGCTGGTTGTTCAAGGAGATAATGAAATACCACCTTTCATTGTTTACGCAGTCTGTGTTTACATTGTGGCTTGGGATATCATTTTATTTTTCAAACAATTTATTTTCTGTTTTCTAAGGCAGATTTTGATGTTCTTTTGGAGAAAACTACATTGAAATTCAGTTGCAAAGATCAAAATTATTCTAAATATTGTTTGATCTTTGAAATGAATGAGTTCTGATAGAAGAAATGATTTTTATCTCAAACTTTAAAATGCAATCACTTTTCTCTCTGACAATTAAGCATTTTCAGCAGATAGGTAAGGGCATTTTGTACCCCTTCTTAAAGTATTGTCCTTAATTTAAGTACTCTCCATTCATGTGATTCCAATTTAATTTTAAAGTGAGAAGTCTGCATTTCTACTCAAGAAATAGAAAGGACCAAGTTTCACCAACTTCATGGAAGAAAAGTAAGCCTCTTAGAATATTGCCCTTTTTCTTGAAAGGGGTTGATCCCACAGGTCCTTTGATTAATTAGAAAGGCAAACTTACCTTATGAAATTACTCTGAAGATAATGTTAGAAAAATTGATATGATGAGGAGGTGCAGAAACAAGATATAATCATCATAGAACTACTCTTTGAATCATAATGAAAACTTATTGCTTTGATGAGATAGTGTGTGGCAGATTTTCTTTAATAACAGACATGTTAAATTACAGAATTAGGAAATATAATCTATACCTCCCTTTCACTGTTTTTCAGTGTTCCTGTTACAAATATAAATCAGCAACAATCCATTATTCACTTCGTTTTAATATTTTATATGGAATTATAATCATCAAATAAATACATTTCAATGGCATTCTGGCTGAATTAGGTTATACAGCAACAAACATTAGATGCGATATTTTACTGGTTTTTAAAATAATATTCTGCAACAGTTCTAAGAAAGTAAAAAATTCAGTTCAAATGGAGACATCAAATTGAGAAATTCCACTGATTTTCCTGCTGTCTTCTACCCTCATGACTCATTATTATTTATAAAATATTTATTTAAAAATTATGTTGTACTAAATGTGCATACTAATTCACACTAAATGAGCAATATGAAATTACTCTGATATGTTTAATTTTAAAATCCTTACAAAGGTATGAAATTTATAATCTGCAGCATACATGCAAAGGAAATGATCCACAACTTTTATGATCCCTGAAGTGTCATTATATACTTTACCTCTGACACAGATCCAAAATAGAGCTAACCAAATGTTATTAGTGATTAATTTTCTGTGTGGATTTGAATGTTAATTGAGATTTTAAAGTGACCGATTATGCTTGGAATTGAGGCAAGTCAACATTTTCTTTCAAATATTGGTCTACTCACTTTATTAATTTAGGCCTTTTCTCTTTAGAAATAGAAGTTTGATTTTCTACTTTTATTCTAAAATACTAACTGCCACGTGTACCTCACTTATAGTTTAAAATAGGATGGAAGATGAAAACTCCTATTGTTTGATTTGCTGATTTCAGCTAGTCTGTGTCTTCATAGAAGAGTTACCAAATATGCAATGATGAAGAAGTAGAATTTAGATATACAAAGCTGTTTTCATGCTGGTGTGTCCAAAAATCAGTCAGGTATGCTGGACCTGGTGTGGTTTTTCCTATGTGAAATTCTAAGCTCTACTGCTGTTTCTTCTCTCTGAAAAGACTAAGTCTTTCAAATTATAAAGATAGAAATTTATCCAACTACCTCCATTTTAGTAGAAGTATAAATTCAATTACATTTGATAAAGCTAAAAGGAAATCTTTAAATTGTCCATTACACAAAAATACAATAAAGGACCTGTGTGTCGACTAGTAGGCTCAGGAACAGAAAGTAAAATGTCACTTGTATTATGGCAATTTCTACAGACTGCACCTACCAATGCTTTACATAGTATATTTTATTTGAAAGCAAGAAAACAGTATTCCAACAAAAAACACAGCAATTTGTTTTCCTTCATACTTATTGTGGAAATATTTGAAGAACAAAACTGTTTATGTCCTGAAAAAAGTCTTAATCAAAAATAATAACTTTAGTGGTAGCTGGTGAAAAGGAAGATATTTTTCAATTAATAATCAAGAATGGATTATCATGACACTAATTTGTTTTCATGGAGTCTTAATGAAGTGCCATTGTCTGATATTCTTTCTTTCTTTCTTTTTTTTTTTTTGATAGAGCTAGAGATCATGAACAAGAGAGAAAGAGACAAAGAGAATCAATTCAGTTTTAGTTTTTCACCTGGTTGTAGTTTTTCTGACATTTAGTTGTGTATGTGGTTCTGGGGTTTGAACCCAGTCCTTGCACATGCCAGGCAAATGCTCTACCGCTGAGCCCCTGCTCCAGCCACCATTGTCAGATATTCTAAGTACTGGAAATGCAGTGGTTTGAAATGAAAAAGGTATACCTTCCAAAATACACTGAAATGTCAGACTCACTACTCCTTTGTTTATTGCCACAGTTTGCTTTATAACCACACCTTCTTTCGTTCATTTGGCAAATATTCATTCTGCACCGACCATGTTGCATTCTAGATATTGAGGCTATGCCATGTGTGAAGGTGAGCAAGAAGGAACGGACCTTAAAGTCTAGGGAGGAGGTGCAACTCACAAACCGATGGGCAAGACTTGAGAAAGTTGTGGGGAGTCCGATGGAATGGTCAAAAGAGAACTCTTTGTGGTGTTCCATCTGTAGCAAGGAAGCTCTCAGTGATATGAACTGAGATGTGGAGAATGGGAAGCAGCTGGCCATAAAGAGATATGGTAATTTATTGGGACCAAAATATTCCACAATATTCCAGGCTTCACAATAGACACTAGAAATGCAGTGATGAATGAAATGAGGTAGGCAGTCCCTGCAAGGAACTCACAGTGAATATATTTTGCTTACTTATTTGGTGGTGAAATCATTTGGAATCCATGTGGTCACAAAGTCCCTTTATATTAGCTCAATAAACACACATTAAAGAACATCAAATGAATGAACTGGCATCAGTTTAAAACTTGGTATTTGTGATTACTGATTCTCATATGTGTTGCTTATTAACATGGTATATGATTTTCTGTTTCACTTATAGAGGATGTTTAAGGTTCCGTAGTGATAGAAATACTTCTCTTGGTCTTTTCAAAGGGTATTGTAGCCCACTGCCCTTAAATCTCTCTGCCAAGTTATTTCTGATATACCTCATTCCCCCTAGCTTGCTGACTATTCTCTCACGTGATAAATAACTCTGCCTCATCAAGGTCAGTTGGAAAGGCCCCTTTTACATATCTCATAAATTTTAGCCAGGTGCCACTGATGTGAGATTAATGTAATGGCACCATGGCAAGCACTCAGGCTTGTCTTAATTATGCTAAGGTTGCTGGTTCACCGTTTCTCTTCATCTGTCTCCTGCTTTAGGGAACACTAAACTCTATGTCATTAGATTGTCTGTTCCACAACATTGGCCCTTCGCATTTACAAAGTCATCAGATGGCTTATGACATAGATTTGCTAAGAAATTAAATTAAACAAATAGTGAAAACAAAAATTAGGGGTCAAGTGCCTGAAAAAGTATCCAGTTGTAATCAGAGAAGGAAAATTTCTGTGTTCCACAGAGGTTTTCCTTTAAACAGTGAGTTACTCACCAGATAAAAGGGCAACTTTGGGGTCCAGGTGATCTCAGGTATGAGTGTGAGTAATTACAGGGTTTCTTTAAGAAAGAGACTTCAAATGTATGCTGTGTATTGGCTATGATCCATGCACACATTCACAGAATTCTCTTCCCATTGTCTCTTCCCTTTGTGGGTTTCTACAGGGGAGCTATTTCCAAGCCATATGTCCTACATGGGTGTTTAATTACCTTATCTATTTTTGCATAAGATCCCCACCCATATTCCAAAAGGCCTGCCAAATAAGTTGTCTCTTGAACTGGGAAAGAGAACAGTTCATAGCCCTGGGTTTTCACATTTGTAATTATTTGTTTTGAATCTGATATCTATTTTAATATGTGTTCTATGAGGAAACAGATCTCTAAAGTGGCATTTCTTTAATAAAATTTTAAAATCCTTTAATTGTTTATTTTCAGATAGAGTCTTGCTATCTTTCCCCATTTGGCCTCAAACTTCTGACTAGTGAGCTCAAACCATCTTCGTGCCTCAGCTTCCCAAGAATCTGGGATATAGGCACACACCACGGTGCCCAACTTGAAAAATATCCTTTTGGGTTGGGAGTGTTGCCCAATGTCAGAACACTTGCCTGTCATGTGTGAGGCTATGAGTTTGATCTCCAGTACCAAAAAAGAGAAAAAATAAAGAAAAAGGTACTTCATTGGTTTAAAAGAAGAAGAAGAAAAGAGAAAATGTCTGATCAAACTTAGGGAAACAGATGGAAAAAAAGTAAAAAAAACAGTCATATATGATCAGCTTTTTTTTTCCTTTTTTTAAAATTTTTTTTTATTTTAAATTTTTTATTTTTGAACAACCTTACAAGATTTTAACAAAATAATATAAAATGTGTATATATTCTGGATATTGCAATTATCCCCAGGAGTGCCCCCCCATTACCCTCCCTTATCCCTCCCTTCCCCTTCCCGTTATAACTCTAAAAAAAGTATCAGATTGTAAAGCATTATATCTTATCTGGATTTAACTCATGTTACTAGAACAACTTTCTCATTGTCCAGGGTCTAGTCCCCACCTCCACAGATGAGTGGAGACAATCGACCCTTAGATCTCTGGGTTAAGCTGATTTTACTCATCATGATCTCTTCCATAACCATCCATTTACCCTCAAAGGCTGCAAGGTCATTGTTTCTAATTGCTGTGTAATATTCCATGGTATAAATGTACCACAGTTTTTGGAT